>JAANYP010000837.1:14937-28230 GCA_020465985.1 Centrapalus pauciflorus | reverse complement strand
TTGCTATCAAAGCCGAATATTGATTAAATTGAGTTTTTGAATCTAATTTTCTTGAATTTTTTGTCATTTTTTGTGAAAAAAGTCAAAATTTGAATTCCACATTTGGACTTTGATTCTTAGAGTGTTTGAATCTGATTTGTTCATCGAGTCTCACATTTAAAGAGACGATTTCATTAATATAAGCCTTGCTATCAAAGCCGAATATTGATTAAATTGAGTTTTTGAATCTAATTTTCTTGAATTTTTTGTCATTTTTTGTGAAAAAAGTCAAAATTTGAATTCCACATTTGGACTTTGATTCTTAGAGTGTTTGAATCTGATTTGTTCATCGAGTCTCACATTTAAAGAGACGATTTCATTAATATAAGCCTCGAATTGTAGTTCCAAACATACAAGATTTAATTGTAGAATTTCGGATTTTTCAAAAAATGATAGTGGTTGTTTTTGGTATGAAACCGAGTCCACCTTGTTATTTCTAGGTCAATTCTTGCAATTTTAGAGAAAAAGTTGATTTGGACTTGAAAACATCAAAAGCGGTTGAATTTTGAAGTATATTGTAATTGCCTTGACATTCGAAATTTTAGCTTTAAAGTTTGAAATTCGTTATTAGTGATTCGGAATTGAGTCTTTAATATTTGAAATTCTGATAACTTATTCGAATTTATATCTGATTTCATTAAAAAAAATTTAAGTGTTCTACGAGTTTCATATAAAGTTCATCGAATTTGATCAAGTAATCTTCGAAATTCACACTGAGTTATTTGAATTTTACTTAACAGTCATCGAGTTTTTGCCAAGTCACTTCAAGATTCATCCTGAGTTGTTTGAAATTAGTTTCTAGGGAATCAAAATTCATTCTATGGTATTCGAGATTCACTGAAAGTCATTCGATATTCATACTGAAGTGTTCGAGTTTCACTGAGCGTCATTCGAAATTCACACTATTTTATTCGAAATTTACTCCGAGTCACTCGAGATTTATCTTGTTCACTTCGAAGTTCATTTCACACTCTTCGAAATTCATCTAGTGCCATTCAAGATTCTGTGTTATGAATGAAGCGTACATGAATTAGTTGGTAGGACTTTTAGTGACCCTTTTGTTCACATTTTTTCATTTTTATAATTTTTTGTGATTTTTCTTCCTTGCTTCAATTAGTTTGACCTAAGTAGACTTACATTCAATAATTTTGACCTATTATGACAAAGATTGACTTGGTTGACCAAGATTGACTTTTGTTGATGTTAGACACAAAAACGCCTCAATCACACTTGTTCTATATCATAGGGGGAGATTATTGTAGGTCCCAAAAGATATCCCAAGTATATAGCCTTAAGCTGTAGTGGGGGGGGGGGGTGAATACAGCTATTTAAAAACTACACTTGTTTTCTCAATGTTTGTATGTATTATCAACAAATGTTAATTACAAACGAGCTTGAATGCGGAATGGTTCAAGCTGAGATGACAGATACAACAGTATGATTACTAGTCTAAGATAGACTCAAACTAGTTACAATGAACACACTCACTAAGAATCACTTACTGTGTTTACAAGACTCAGAGGGAACAGCTTGAACAAGAACAACTTAGACACCAAGCACTATTTTATTCAAGCAGACTTGCATGCATGAAAGACACACTTGAATGCACGTTCACTCTTGGATTCAACACTTAGCTTTTTCTGCTTATTCTTTCAATCCTTGGAAGATTCATTTTATACTCAATCAGAAGATCTAAGTGAAGCTTCTTCATTGGACGAAAGGAAAAAGGGAATGTCTTGTCGAAAAGA
Source organism: Centrapalus pauciflorus (assembly GCA_020465985.1). NCBI lineage: Eukaryota > Viridiplantae > Streptophyta > Magnoliopsida > Asterales > Asteraceae > Centrapalus > Centrapalus pauciflorus. Next base: position 26,443 of record JAANYP010000837.1, on the reverse strand, counting down.
CAACATAAGCTTTTTCTGCACATTCTGAAAAGCAGACATGCTTTTATGCAGCAGAACTTTTGTCTTTTCACTTTGTCTACTGTTGCATTGCCTTCATCCAAATAAGGAATGCCAACTTTCTGTCTTTCTTCCTTTGTAAATGCCTATTTTGATATAAGAAAAGGTCTGTCGCCCTTTTTCAAATATCCTTTTGTCTTCATGTTACAGAACAGCTTGGGCAGGCTGAGCAGTTCTGATTTCCACTTTGTCTTCGACTTTGTAAACTGATCTTGCAGTCAAAAACAATACATGAGGAATTTGAAACACATTCCATAAAGTGTTTTGCCTGTTCACAAAGAACAGGTTCTGTTCACAGAGAACAGAACACTTGTAAACTGCTCAAGCTGCTCACCAGTGTAGAGCAGCGTAGACAGTTTATGTCCACCCTGTTCAGCAGACTGAACAGCTTGGGCAAACTGTCTCTTTTGCAACACATGCAACGTGTAGAACAGCTTTGGGCTGATATTGCAAATCATTTTCAGGTCTTAATAAGGCATATATCAGGCCTTAAATTCAACCTTCAAATGAATCAACACGTTTGATTTAGAATCTCCCCCTCAGATGCAGAACAGGTTTGACTGAGGCCTTTTTGTGCCTAACAATCTCCCCCTATTTGCAATAACCAGTCTAAGCTAGCCTTATCAAAAATCACTATATATTTTTACAGTACATTTGCTGAAATAGAATTACGATATCAAAGTAAAGTAAAACATCAGTTTATATATACACTGATTTTTGATTACATAGAACAACACATGTTCTTACAAAAGTACAACTGATGTACTGATGTATATTACAACTAATGCAAAAATTAAAACTTATGTAAATAAAGTACAACTAATGTACATCAGACTTTGGACTGTTTGTGTTGGGAGCAGATAATGGTAAGCCTGTCCAACTGATGGACAGCTTCCATTCTTCATCTACCCAGATGGTAGATGGACTTCACTATGGTGGTGGTGGCATTGTTTCATTTTCTCTAAGTGCTCTCTGGTTTCATCCAATTTCTCCATTTCAACTCTGAGGAACATAAAATTTGGATGATTGAGCTCTCCTCTTTCATGGAATCCTCTAACCTGATCCCAAATAGCTGCTCTCCACTTGACAGATTGCTTAAAAGAGTTTGACAGTCTGAATGCTACAAGCTGCTTGAGGCCTACTTTGTGAAGATCAGATGCTCTTTGAAAGCATTCCTTCTGTGTCAGGGGATCTATAAAAAATACCCCCAGCTCAGGCTCTTCAATCAGCTTGCCATCTTCAAATTCTACTCCCTTAGGCAGACTGTGATTTACTCCTTTGATTTCTACAGCAATGTCACCCTGCTCAATCATAATAAGGAGTTCCTCCAGCTCAGTATCCTTCCTTGTCCTCCTGGCCTTTATTTTGGGTTGTGTCACATAGACACCTTCACTAACTTCTTTGGAGATCAGGCCAAGATTCTTCACTCTCTCCATCAGCTTCTTGATGTATGCTCTGACAGTCTTAGCAGTTTCTGACTTAGACTCGCTCAGAGCAACTGCCAGCTCAATCCATTCTCTGTACCCCATCTGTGCAACATCAGTGTAGTCATATGTTTCAAGTTCTGGGCCTGTTGCACCCATTCAGGTTATTTTCAACTTCCACTGACTGCCTTTTCTTGATATGGGCACACCTTTGACAATTGCTTCTTTGGCAAGCCTTCTATCAGCAACATCTTGAAATTTTTTTCTTGCCAGGTTGTCAAAGTGGTACTGAGCTCTTGAAGAAGGCACTGAGGTTTTTGTCACTGAGACCAGAGCACCCTTTTCTTTTTCTGCTTCCTTCTCTTCTGCTGATCCCTTAGCAGCTTCCAATATTTTCTTTTGCACAACTAGAGAGGACATTTTAACTTTCCTTGCCTCTTGAAGTGCAAAAGACTTAGCAGCTTTGGCAGATTCTTCTTCTTTCCTTAGAGCTTCCAGGGCTTGAAGCTGTTCTTCTCTAAACTCAAAATATTTGTGCATAGGAAGACCCATTTCTTTGGCCCTGGCTTTGTGAAATTTGATCTCTGCTACTTTCTGCCGTTGAGGATCAGTTGCTGCTTTTTCTTTTCCTTTAGCTGCTGTAGTGATAGAAGCTTCAGGACTTTCCTCCTCTTCTTCTTCTTCTTCTTCTTCTTCAAAAATCAGATGCCTCCTTATGCTGCTTGACCTGCCCTCAGGAATGAATTCCTCCCCCTTAGACTGAGCAGGGATTGGAGATTCAACCTGAGTAGGTTGAGAAGTTTGGGAAGCACCCTACAATATACCTGTTGCAGATGCTCCTGCTGGTTGACTAGTGAGTATTGCAGGCACTGATTTCCCCTTAGGAGAAGAAGTTTTCTCCCCCTTAGACTTAGTCTTCAAGGCAGATGACTTCTCCCCCTTTGAAGGAGATGTACCAGCACCTTCAACACCTGGTCTGCCTGAAGACACAAAGTCAGCAGGCTTGCCAGCAGGTTTAGCAGCAGGCTTGGGGCCAACAAGGCTATGCATTAAGAAAGCCAGGTTGTCCTTCACCTCTGCAAGCTGGGAAAGACAGGTTTGAAGAGAAGAGGATTGGGTATCAGCAAGGGAAGTCAGCTTGATAATGTTTTCCCTATCAGAAGCTGTGAACAACAAACTTTGAAGCTGTGCAAGATGTAATTCAAGAGAATCTTACACATCAGCAAGGTTTGATGACACAGAATTGGATAGGGAGCCAATGAGTGTGTTCAAGCTGGCTAGAGTGGCAGGAAGAGTAGTATTGCAGGAAGTGAGGAGAGATGACAGCTGTTGAGAAATAGCTGTCATTGAGGACACAGAGTCCTGTTGTAGTGAAAGAATGGAGGAGAGGGATGTGGATACATTTTGCAGCTGTGCAGTGAGTGCAAGCAGCTGTGGAGAATTATCAGGTTGTGGAGTGGTAGGGAAGGAATCCTTCAACAGATCAAAGAATCCCTTAAGCTGTTCAGACACAGAGTCTGAAATAAGAGAGGGTAGAGAGGTCATAGAAGTTTCTAAAAAACCAACTTTGTTGGTCAGCAAGGAAAGTTGATCCTTCAAAGGCAGGTCTTTAGGAGATGGAGGTGTATGGGTGGACTATTTATATTGGGTAGATGGAGAAGAAGATGATGAGGCTGGTGTATGAGGATGTGATGGAGAGGGAAGAGGAACATTTGAGAGAAGCTCCATAGCCTGGGCAAAAGTAATGTGGCCCAGCTTGGAGGGGTCAAAGGGTCCCTCAACAGCGGCTGTAGCTGCATCATCAGGAGAAGGGGTTGAAGCTGGGGTCTTTTCAGATGCTACCTGTGTTGCAGCACCTTCATGAAGACCAGTGGGTGTTCCCTCTGCAGTGCCTTGGTGTAAAAGCACCTCATCATGGGGAGATGGGATATGCATTTCAACATCAGCAGTGGTGAAACCTGCTGATGGAATTTGCACAGAAGGGTCAGCCTCACCCAAGGGATGGTATGTTCCCAGAGGTTCATCAGCTTGGGTTGTTGGTCCCTCAGCAGCTGTTTGGTGTAGAACAGTTGTATCATAGAGAGCAGAATTTTGAGACTGTTCTACTGATTGGTCTATACCAGCAGTGTGGGCACCTCGTGCAGACTCAAGGTGTAAGAAAGTTTGAGGTGGGAACATTGTTGTAACATCCGGCACTAAACCATGATAGCAACAATGACCTAATATGTATTTAATAGTCAATTATAGCCTAATCAGTGGTCATTAGAAATTAATCAAGTGATTAACGAGGTTTATTAGAAAATTCAACTCAATTAGAATCAAATTCATCGGTGCGATGAATCGGGAAATCAATTAATCCGATCAATTTACGATATGAGGGATTAATTCAACTAAGTACATAATTAAATTATGATTAGTGACACTAATCATACACTAATACAATTACTTAACATTAATTATGCAAGACTAAAACAATTCATTAAAACAATGCATTCAAAAGTATTTATGAATTTACAAGAAAAGGGAAATACAAGAATACATTCTAAATACTTTTATACAAAAAAAAAATATATATAATAACATGAAAATAATCCATAAAAATCTGGTCATAGGGTAGTACTACCCAAGATTTGATTTCAATTTTTTAATTCCCAACTCCATAACCTTTCATAATCAAATCTTTCACACCCCATTCTCCTTTCATTTCAACATGATCTTACACTCCACCTCAATTTGAAAGACCAAGACTTTGCCTATAAATAGAGGGCTTCCTTTTCATTATTTTCACACCAAAATATCTCTTTCTCTCCTCTCAAAACCGGATCCAACACACACACACACTACAAACCTTTTCATTCAAGTGTTCTTGGTGAAATTCAAGTGTTCTTGGTGAACTTCTAGTGTTCTTGGTTCAAATCTTGCAAGAGTTCCAACTTCTTCTCAATTTCATACTCCAAATACATCAAAGTAAGTAAATACTAACTTATTTCATCATATATTTTAAGTTTATATAAGTCTTGCATAATATATATAATCACCTACAACAACAAGTTTCATAAAAACTCAAGTTTATAAGTTTCTAGTTGTTATTTTTAAGTTGTTTCTTTAAATGTGTTTATGAATATATGAACACATTATAAGCATGTTAAAACATGTGTTATATATGTGGTTTTATAACTATTATGGCTTTTAAACAAGCTGTCTTTAAATAAACAACAAGAATCATAAGTTGTTTTAAATTTATAAACTACGGAATTTCGGCAGAATATTTGTATCGACTTTGAAAAATCATAACTAATTCATAACTCAACGAAATGAGTTGATTCTTGTCTCAAAAGTTAGATCTATGTCTTAACTATAGATCTGCAATTTTTCATAATTTATTTTGAAGTTTAAGACCTCCAGAAATTATTTGAGAAACCGAAAGTTTGACAGCTCAAAAATGGCCAACATAGCGTTTTTAACGAGATTTTTCACCAACCTAAACAACTCGAAAAATGGCCGTTCTTGATTCTAAAAATCCTTTGTATATAGTAGTTTAATGTCCTAGAAAACCAAAGTCTAAAACATTTTGGAGCTTGGTCAAAAACAGCCTCAAAGTAGGCCGAAAAACCTCCGAAAAAGCTGGAAAATTATATATATATAAACTTGACGTTTTAAGCAAATCTTATTTATAAACTTGTAATGTTGGGTGATTTAAGACATAAAAATCTATAAATATACATATTATCATATATTAGTGATATTAAGTCCTTATCATCATTTAGGACTCGGTTAAACACCTCCGGTTTCATCACCCATCAAACAACGCACTTTTGCATTTTTGCGCGTCGTTTTGCCATCACAAGTTCGGTGAGTCTTCATAGCCCCTATTTTTCACTATCTATTGGGGTGGAAATACATGCACTGTTTTTCATATGGACATCAAAACTGTTTATTTCTTATATGTATTACATGTTCGGATTCCATCAGCCCTTATATCATGAACCGTTAATTGCATTTATTTGTAAGCGCGAGTATATTGTGGATAGATCTATTGGGAGTCATGTCCCCCATTCGTGTTAGCTCGGTTCGGCTAACAGCGAGTGCATATATATTCAACACACGGTATTACGTATGGGAATACTGCACAGGGCAAACTCATTCTAATTAAGCTTCGGTTGCATGATGGTTTATGTAATACATACACGGAATTTATGATTTTATAAATTCAACTCATCTGATAATGTCCATACAACTGGTCTTTTCGCGTAAACCTATGAGCTCACCAACAATTTTTGTTGACGTATTTTAGTATGTATTTTCAGGTAATTAAGGCAAGTGTGCCTTCGGATACACCAACTTTCAAGCTTCCGCATTTCATGGAGTCGCATGCATATTTCGAAAACTAACGGAGATTTGACTGCATTATTTTTGGACGCATTAATTATGTTTCAGAATCTCTGTATTACGCGAACTTCATTCCTTTCATTTTGTAAAACATTAATACATTTTTAAATTTTAATGTCGTAATATTTCGAAAACGTCCATATAGTGGTCGTTCGTTATAATTATGGTTACGCTTCCGCACTCGTCACGTCTCGCTGCCAACCAAGGTAGCAGGGTGTGACAGATTGGTATCAGAGCCATAGTTATAGTGAACTAGGTTGCATTAGTACCTAGACTATAACTGTTACAAAAACTAAACTTTCTTCAAGAACTGTGAACACATATATGGACCCTGATGACAATAACATATCGAAATTCACCCCTAGGGAAAGGGTGTGACTAGCACAACGGGAGTCTATCCCGGTACCTGCCCATCAGCCAAGCCCGCCGCAGTAGTAACGGGCAAGCATAGGACAGTGGGGATGGATGCCTCACACTCTCCAAGAGTGGAGAAACGAAGAGGGGATCCAAATCCAGTTTGAAGTCAGAACACCATCTTCCTCTCAAGTGCCGACACTTACCCAGAAACCTACGTAACAAACAATGTCTCTGTTGGTGGCAAGGGCCGCCAGACCTGACCTCCAATTTCGACAAAATCCACCAAGAGGTCAGTGAGATCTTTGCAAGGATTAAGCAGGAGGCAATGCAAACCACCAATAAACTTTAGGCCAACCAGAATAAACAGGCGATTCAACCAGACGGAATCAACAAATTGTGACAACGCCTAGCGGAGCACAAAACCCGCAATGCAGAACTAACCCAACGACTTAACACTCTGGAGTACGAGGAAACCCCAGAGGCATCTCATACCTAGTACCCTTCTACCATTTTATAGTATTTATCTAGGCTTTACTATCTGATATATCTTAGGGTAACTAAGGCTTAAGAATTTATCAAAAAAATTTTGACCATATCACATACAAAGATTAAGTATCAAGAACTTTTATGAGGAATTAAGTTTTAACTACAACTCTGCGTAGGAATAGATAAAGCTGTGACTATCTGCCTAAGAAATTTCAAACCCGTAGACTTATCCTCTTACCCCATTAGATACCACTTATGCATTTCTACTATTTGATACTGGTGCTGATAAGAGCTTTATATCCACTAAGTTCACGAAGCTGATAAATTCCATTAAGTGCTACTTATGCTATTGAGGTTGATGACAGTGAGACGCTTAAGACAAATAATATAAGTCGAGGATGCTCCTTAGAATTAGTAGGCCGACTCTTTGAAACAGACATGATACCCATCAAACTGGGAAGTGTTTACGTGGTCATAGGCATGGATTGGCTATCGAAAATCGTGAGGAAATAGTATGCAACAAGAACATAGTTCATATACCTTTAGCCAATAAGAAGGTCCTTACCGTCCAACGCAAAGCAAGAAATACCAAAGCATCATCTCTAGCATTAGGACCCTGAAGTGTTGATAGAGAGGGAGCCAAAGGGAAAGCGGCTCGAAAATATTCTTATTATTTATGGTTACCCCAAAGTTTTTCCAGAACACTTACCTGAACTCCCAACATCGAGGCAAGTCAAATTCAAAAATAGGCCTAGTATCAGGTGCGGTACCAGTGGCTCGAGCACCATGCCGATTAGCCCCATCAATAGTGTAAGAATCGTCCAACCAACTATAGGAGCTCTTAGCAAAAGGGCCTATCCAACCGAGTTCCTGGCTTTGGAGGAGCTCCAGTTTTGTTCATAATGGAGAAGGATGGAACTTTCGGGATGTGCATCAATTACCGAGAAATTAAATAAGCTAAAAGAACCAATACCCACTTCCAAGGATCAATGACTTGTTTGACAAAACTCCAAGAATTAAGCTTCTATTCGAAGATCGTCCTTAGGTCTGGTTATCATCAGGTTAGAGTTCACAAGAAAGATATTCCAAAGACAGCTTTCAGATTCCGTTTCGGTCATCATAAATTCCTATTAATGCCGTTTGGATTAACCAGTGTCCCAACGGTACTCATGGACCTCATCGGGTGTGCAAACCTTATTTAGACAAATTCGTGATTGTATTCATGAATGACTTTTAATCTACTCACGAAACGAGAAGGAGCATGAGCAACATTTAAGACTGATTCTGGAATTATCGGAGAAAGAACAACTATATGCTAAGCTTTCTAAATTTGACTTTTGGTTAGGAGAGGTGAAATCCCTCGGTCACGTGAACAATAGTAAAGGAATCCAAGTCGACCCCGCAAAGATCAAGGCTATCAGGAATTGGTCAACTCTTAGAACCCCCATAGAGATACGACAGTCCTTAAGACTTGCCACTTATTATAAGCAATTTTCTCAAAGACCACCAGAACTCTAACAAAAACTGACCCGAAAAGACATTAAGTATGATTGGAGCAAGGATCAGGAGACATCATTCTAGTTATTAAAGCACAAACTGTGCAGCGCGCCTATTTTGTCCATACTTAAGAGGAACGAGAAATTTATAGATTACTGTGACGCTTCACACAATGGGCTTATATAGAAAAATAGGGACATAGCTTATACTTTATGAAAACTTAAGGTTCACTAGGTGATTTACACAACACATGATCTGGATCTTGAAGCAGTAGTCTTAATCCTTGGAGACAATAGTTGTACGGTATGAAGTGTATTGTATTCACAGACCATAAGAGCATCCAACACATCTTGAACCAGAAAGAGTCGAATACGAAGTAGTACCGTTGGATGGAACTAATATGTAATGGCAACCGTGAAAATTCGTTATCACCTGAGGAAAACTAAGGAGCTAAGCCGTTAAGAGTACAAGTGGATAAATAGTTTAGAATAAGGGCTCATAAAAATCGATAATTCATGAATAGAATCCGATTACTCTGTTTGGTGGAATAAGAAAGCTGGCTATGGATGAAGGACACAAATTAAGATATGTCGTTCACCCCGGATCCAATAAAATGTATCATGACCTTAAGAAACTATACGGGTGGCCTATCATGAAGAATGACATTGCCAAATCGGTCAGAAAATTCCTAACACGCTCCAAAGTTAAGATAAACCATCAGAAACCATTTGGGTAATAGTCGACAACCTAACAAAATCCGCGCGTTCCTACCAATCAAGAAGAACATCAGGATGAATAAGCTAGTCCAAACGTACCTCAAGGAAGTCGTTTCCGGACACGGAGTGCCTATTATAATCATTTTGATATGGATAGCAGATCTACAGCTAAGCTTTTGGCAATTATTATAGCCAACTGTGGATAAAAACCTGGACCTGAGTACCACATATCACTCTCAGACCAATGGTCAGAATAATAGAACGATCCAAACCCTAGAACGTACATTAAGAGCCTGTGTAATGGATACTTATTTGCCTTAGTGGAATTATCGTACTACAATAGCTATCACTCACGTACTAAAGCTGCTCCGTTTGAGGCCCTCTACGGGCAAAAGTGTCGATCACCGATTTATTGGGAAGAAGTGGGAAACGGCCAAATCATTGGCGTTAAGATCATTCACAAAATTACCGAAAGGATAGTACGATTGCGGAACTGACTAAAAGTTGCCCGCAATTGTCAGAAAGTTATGCAGATGTAGGAAGAAAATCCCTTGAATTCTAATTAGGAGAACGAGTACCAATGAAACTCTCGCCTTGGAAGGGCGTAATCCGTTTTGGAAACGAGGAAAACTCAATCCTCGTTATATCGGACCATTCAAGATCACCAAAAGAATTGGCCCGGTAGCTTACCGACTCGACCTGCCCCCAGAGCTTAATAACGTTCATAATACCTTCCACGTGTCCAATCTTAAGAAGTGTCTGGCTGATGAATCACTCGTTATACCCATGGACGAGCTGGAGTTAGACGATAAGTTGAACTTCATTGAGCAACCTGTAGAAATAATGGACCGCGAAGTCAAGAAACTAAAGCACAGCCGGATCCCGATAATAAAAGTCAGATGGAACTCTAAGCGAGGTCCTGAGTTTACGTGGGAACGCGAGGATCAGTTCCGAGAAAAATACCCACACCTGTTCTCAAGTACTCAAGAAGTGGAGAACACAAGCTAATTTCGGGACGAAATTCCCTTAACACGGGGAGACTGTAACATCCGGCACTAAACCATGATAGCAACAATGACCTAATATGTATTTAATAGTCAATTATAGCCTAATCAGTGGTCATTAGAAATTAATCAAGTGATTAACAAGGTTTATTAGAAAATTCAACTCAATTAGAATCAAATTCATCAGTGCGATGAATCGGAAAATCAATTAATCCGATCGATTTACGATATGAGGGATTAATTCAACTAAGTACATGATTAAATTATGATTAGTGACACTAATCATACACTAATACAATTACTTAACATTAATTATGCAAGACTAAAACAATTCATTAAAACAATGCATTCAAAAGTATTTATGAATTTACAAGAAAAGGGAAATACAAGAATACATTCTAAATACTTTTATACAAAAAAAATATATAATAACATGAAAATAATCCATAAAAATCTGGTCATAGGGTAGTACTACCCAAGATTTGATTTCAATTTTTTAATTCCCAACTCCATAACCTTTCATAATCAAATCTTTCACACCCCATTCTCCTTTCATTTCAACATGATCTTACACTCCACCTCAATTTGAAAGACCAATACTTTGCCTATAAATAGAGGGCTTCCTTTTCATTATTTTCACACCAAAATATCTCTTTCTCTCCTCTCAAAACCGGATCCAACACACACACACACTACAAACCTTTTCATTCAAGTGTTCTTGGTGAAATTCAAGTGTTCTTGGTGAAACTTCTAGTGTTCTTGGTTCAAATCTTGCAAGAGTTCCAACTTCTTCTCAATTTCATACTCCAAATACATCAAAGTAAGTAAATACTAACTTATTTCATCATATATTTAAGTTTATATAAGTCTTGCATAATATATATAATCACCTACAACAACAAGTTTCATAAAAACTCAAGTTTATAAGTTTCTAGTTTTTATTTTTAAGTTGTTTCTTTAAATGTGTTTATGAATATATGAACACATTATAAGCATGTTAATATTATGAAAACATGTGTTATATATGTGGTTTTATAACTATTATGGCTTTTAAACAAGTTGTCTTTAAATAAACAACAAGAATCATAAGTTGTTTTAAATTTATAAACTACGGAATTTCGGCAGAATATTTGTATCGACTTTTAAAAATCATAACTAATTCATAACTCAACGAAATGAGTTGATTCTTGTCTCAAAAGTTAGATCTATGTCTTAACTATAGATCTGCAATTTTTCATAATTTATTTTGAAGTTTAAGACCTCCAGAAATTATTTGAGAAACCGAAAGTTTGACAGCTCAAAAATGGCCAACATAGCGTTTTTAACGAGATTTTTCACCAACCTAAACAACTCGAAAAATGGCCGTTCTTGATTCTAAAAATCCTTTGTATATAGTAGTTTAATGTCCTAGAAAACAAAAGTCTAAAACATTTTGGAGCTTGGTCGAAAACAGCATCAAAGTAGGCCGAAAAACCTCCGAAAAAGCTGGAAAATTATATATATATAAACTTGACGTTTTAAGCAAATCTTATTTTTAAACTTGTAATGTTGGGTGATTTAAGACATAAAAATCTAT
>JAANYP010000836.1:52248-271909 GCA_020465985.1 Centrapalus pauciflorus | reverse complement strand
GTGTCACCAACTAAGTTGGGGACGATTTCCAAACCAAATTATAGTTGTTTCTAGACTTCAGTTTATTTATGTTTATGCAAGTGTGCTAGTTTAATGAATGTTAATTTTTACTTTAGTTTCATCTTTCCCAAATAAGCAAAGAATTTTATTAAGAATGTGATTGTGTTCATTGTCTGCTCATTATCACTGTGTTTATGTGTCAAGGACGTCACAATGGTTTAAGTTGGGGAGGGTAGGTTCTATGAAATGTTTAATATGATCTAACGAGCCTACAAAAAAAATTTTAGACTGAAATTTGACTACCTGGGCAGAGAGCTACGGCATATCATGAGCAGCAGAATTGGACATATTGAGAGGGGGTTCGACATCAGGAGGATTTTCAGGCCGGTATCTTTTTTGATAGTATCTTTACTCCTCTTCCTCCTTACTAGTGATCAGGTACCATCGTTCCTTGCCCTTCACATTTATTATATTTAGATCTGCTTGATTAGCTTAGAATTTTAATTTTTACATTCTTTTTTTTCAAGTAATTGAGTGTGTTTTATTTTCATTTGCCGAGTCCTGTTAAATGTGAATGCTTAGTGTCAATGCAGTCTTTTGAATTTCTCCAATGGTTCTTGTTTGCCGATCATGCCATGGAAAATGATGATATATAGAAAATTGTACCCAGAATTAGTTAGTATTAATAAGAAATTCTAGAATTATATTAAGAGTCGTGATAATAATTAACACTTCAATGTAAGTTGAGTTCAAGTAAGTTAAGATACAATTGTGCTTAAATGAAAATAATGTGTCAAAAGATTTTGGAAAATTCATGCAATAAGGGGGAGAGGTTAATCATCTTTTAGCCTCAAAAGATTCAATGGTAGCCTAGTTGGTTCGGAAAATTAAGTCCTATGTAGTACCATTCATGCCTAATCCCCTAAAGCCATCTGGCTTGAGAGCGGTTGACCCAAATCTCGTTACATGGATCAACTAGAAAAGCTATGATAATAACTCGAATTAAATATATATATATATATATATATATATATATATATATATATATATATATATATATATATATATATATATATATATATATATATATATACATACATATATATACTCAAAGCATGGTAATCAAAACTAATATTTTTCGTTCATATGCATAGAGGGAAAAGATGGTCAAAAGACCCACATGTTTTAAGCTTGTAACCTTGAACTAAAAGGGTAATTTCCAAGAGTGAGATACATTATAATTACTTAGAGAAAAAGTGTTTTATTGTAGCTTACCTTCAAAATTTTAATGCATTATTGCGAATGCTGACTTAACCTAGACTTACGAAACACACTGCTAATACAATCGGTATGTAGTTAGTTCTTGAAACACACATACAACAATAATACATATTTAAGTTTAATTAACAATAATTAATACATCAATACTTGCAGAATTAGGATAGAATTAAAAACTTTTACAACTAATGCATCATAAGTGATGCATTCGAATAACAACTATTAAATCTACAAGGTTACAGATCATGATCCTGCAAACGAGTGGTCAAGGCCAAGAAGTCGACTAACCCAAACCCAACACAATCACCAAAGCATACCGTTAGTCTCGAGTCTACACTCTAAATAATGAGGAGGAATATAAGCTTCCCGCTCAATAGCTCAAACCTGCAAAAGGTTAATAACTAAATGGGTAAACGACAAAAGTTATTTAGTGAATTCTAAGATTAATATAAACAAAAATTACATAATAATTATGTATATCCAAAACTTATTTCCTATCGGCTAAAACATCAAGGCAAATGATGGCCAATGCCAAATTATAATGGGATCACCTCATCCTCGTTGAGGACTATCGGTGTCCCACATCAATTATTGATTTATCAATATTCACAACAAGATGCCTCACCTCACAGAGGGCTATTGGCTTTCTAAACTATAATACCATTGCACTTCATTTCACTTAGGAATATTAGCATTCCCGACGATTAACATTGTTTTATGTTCAACTGTCACCGCCCGGCCTAGCCGAGTCAAGGTGGGGAACCAAATTTCTTGGGATCCAATGCACTGCTCATCATAGTCGAGCCGAAGTGGGGATCCCAAAGTCGGCACGTTACATTACCAGTGTACGTACTGCTAATGACACAAATCAAAGGTGATGACAAACATGCTTGCTGCCCAACTTGTCATAATCATCACCATAAAGGCGGCCCGTTGCCATCCTCACATGAAGTCAACACCACCACTAGGATATAACTCATGCTTGCAGCCCAACGTGTCATAATCATCGCCCGCAAGCGGCCCGTTGCTGTCCTCACATGAGATAATCCCATCCAAATCCAAATAACACATACCCCATGGTCGTCTCGGGTTCCCTATCAAAGTCGGGAGTGATATTGCCTCTATCAAAGTACGAGGTTGTCCCTATCAAAGTTGGGACTTCCGACAATCCAAGTATGTCGGTCATCTGGCATCCAACGGGGCCAGGCATATTCCACGGACATCCAAAGGGGTCCAAATCATATATCTCAACAATTTAGGGTTCGATATGACTCATGAGAGTCTATATGGTCCATAATACCAATTAAAGAAACCAGCTATTTGATTTTTCTAACCGTTCCTCGTCAACAGTTCTAATACATCATCGGGGTCGTATGTTATTTCTAATAAACTTACCGATTAATTAGCCCCTTATCGTCATCCATAATCAATTAGATTGTCACGAAGGGTGACCCAATATATAACTCAAAAGTGTCATGCATATACCTCGGCTATTATTAATCAATCGCAAAAGTGATTAGTCCAACCTACTAGGTCATCAACATGAATTACCAACTTCCAACCATTATAATCCATACCGATAAGCAGTAGACATATCATATGAAATGCATAACAAACAAATCCACAACGATGTCAACTAGCATGGCAATACATTTCCAATTCATGATGCAAGGGAACGTGTCCAACAAGGCTACAATGAATCCATCAATATAGCATATGAATATGCATGATCAAATAGCATGTTATCATGGATGGTTACATATCATGTTATCAACATAGGCATGAACAACAATTAACATGTAATCATTCATCTACATTAGTCCTAGAACTCACAGTGATTGGTTAGAAGATTCCAAAGCCTTCCAATAAAGCCACAATAGACCGGAGAATGGCTAAAGCTTGCAATCAAGCTCCTTTCGACTCAATTCACCTAAAAGCATTCATAACGCGTACACGTAAGCCCCCGAACACAATATAAGCCCCTAACAGTGGGCTAAGGGTATTGGGTTATCAATTCCTAAGTACTAAGTTCAATTGAGGCCCTACGAGTTCCGGAATGGATTAGAGGCCCTCAAACCACTTTAAACAGTTAATGTAAAGGTGAAACGAACGAATAAGACCCAAGCATCGACCCCCGACCAACCAAAACAACATTTCAGGGCAGAAGGGTGGTCATGGCGTGACCCAGATGATGGTAGCGCCGCGACCCAGGTGAGGGTATCGCCGTGACCTGGTCTCTGGTTGCACCCAACTACACAATTTCAAGTCCCAAATGCTCACCAAAGCCCCCAAACCTCCATATTTGTAGCATAATAAGGTCACTTAGACACCTCTAAACATATTAGAATGATTTCATAACATTCCATGATTCCATGGAGCTCATACGGACAACGAACGAGTCTGAAAATGACCGAAAGCTCCAACCGACAACACTAAGCTCCATTTGAGCTCATATTCAATTCCAACCAATACCATAGCCATATTAAACATATTTTGGCTTTGTTTAGACATTCACATCATAATCAAACATTAATTTCAACCCAACAATGATTATGAACTCATTGTGGCGTTTCACCGAACACGTGGTGTCCGGTTTCGACTTAAAACACCAACTTGAGCATTTGCTCGAGTTTAACCCCAACCAATACATAAAATCACTAAAATAACATATCTAGATCATTTTATACCCTTCCCACACATTTAAATCATAAAATATTGACAATTGGTTCATATGAACTCTTTTGAGTTCACAAAGGGGTTAAAACGCAATTCACCTCTTCAAAGCTTCAAATGAGCTTCTACTTAATTCCATTTGTTTACATATAATCATCTAACCTATATGGATCAAGATTGATTATATTCATCCTACTAAAACATCAAACTCAAATCGATAACCCATGAGCTCATTTGAGGCCTAGATTGGGTTCAAACCAAAACTAACTCAAACTACCAATGTAGTTGCATATTATGGCTCCATTTTGATCATATAACAACATACTAAAAGATGGGAGCCTTTAGAAAACATTTCAACATAAACCCATTTAGGGTTTCATTCTTCAAATGAAGAAAAGAGAAGAAAGAAGATGAAGTAGGAGATGGAGAATATGATTATCCCTTCCAAGATAACAAAATGTGATTACTAAGCTGTAAATCTTCACACTTGGTCAACACATACCCAAACCCTAACTCCTTCTTCTTTTGAAAATAAATGAAGGTGTGTGTGTGTTTGAGGTGTTGGACGAAAATAAGGGGGAGGAGGAAAAGGATTTTGGCCTTTTGACCAATCCCACCCTCTAACCTTCATCAATAGACACAATACACCCTTCCCATTCTTCTTTTGATTTGAAAATACAACTAGAATGCTCTAATCACATTTTCTCAAACTTTAATACCCAAATGGATAATTTGACATAATCATACTAATCACATTCAAACACCCCATTATACATTCTTTATATCATACAAGTCTCAATAAAGTTAGTTACCTCTTTAGTTAATATTACTATTATTTCCAATTAATAATAGATACTCCCATAATTATATTAACTCACCATTATTAGGGATATAATAACTTCCTAATTATTTGGGGTGTTACAATTCTTCCCCCGTTAAAAGATTCCGTCCTCGGAATCCTAAGACTCAACACAATACAAGGGGTTTTAAGACCACATGTCTTATTACACCGTAGTGGCTACTTCATTTGCCACAATACATGCGTGTAGGATGCACATAGGGATTGTCACATTAAATAAATTTAGCATTCCAAATCAACATATTGATTCAATTGTTCTCTAAGAACTATTATTCATCCAAAAGGTAGCTTCAATATGTCATTTTTATTCATTTCAATATTTTATCAAATTACCGACATGTAAGTAAACAAAATTTTGTTGTATCAGGTAAATACCATCAATTAAGTGCTCAATTGAGACTTAGAGCTAGTCCACAATATTTTGCTCAATTTCAACTTAGAGCTAGTCCACCCTTACTCACAAATTAAGGGTTAAATTACCAAATATTCAATTGCGTTGGACAAGTTGGCTCTTCTTACATTTTAGGCAGATATACTCCCTTTCACAATTAAGGAGTACACACAATTCATTATATTTAACTTCAATGTGATGACACATGTCATTTATTCAACCACATTCATTGACAAAACAATTGCCACTAAGCCCCAACAATCATTATTGGTTTAACCTCGTTTATAGTCATTTGACTAATCTTGGAGGCACAAATTGTCCACTTCCCCCGTCGCGCTAACGCAACTCCTAAATTTTCCAGGAAATTTACCATTAAGCATCAAATTTATCCTTTTTCAAATACAAAATTAGTTCTATTGGGATACTTTCCCAATGCGTTGTCATTCCAATTTGACACAATCTAATGCTACTCAAGCAACTAGAATTTCACAAGGAACTTTTACATCTAGAAAGTTCATTTAGGTTTTGGCTTACCAATGGGGTGGTAGTCAAAATACCACACATTTACCTGGATTATCAATTTTAATCAACATTAAAGCCCACCACTCCTACAAAGTCGGAATGTTATCGGCACCGATTGACTAGACCTCACGTCTATCATTACTCAATTATATCATACTATTATGAGAATGACATTGGCTCCCTAATTAAGCCAACTTATTAAACATGCATTCATTCCATATCAATGACAATTTGTCAAGAAGATTCAAATAGAATGCGAAACAACATAAAAATGTCTCAAGAAAACGTTACGGAGATCATATTTGGAAGACAATGCTTCCACTACGGAGATTCATACTCGGATGTAGCTTCAGCCTCGTCAAAATTTGGACTTCCATTGAAGGCATTCACGAATCACATGCCCCACATAACCACATTCTCGACAACTAAACACCACATTGGACATCAAGGTCGAATATGTCACGACTCTCCACATTTATGACACACTAGGTCGTCCTTCTAACACTCTCATTTATGAAACTTTATACACTTTGAAAATCAATGTCGAGATTTAGATCTCGAATATTGGGGCAGAAAAGACGCCTCAACGAAGAGTGATCTAAGAACGCGAATAGGGATCAGCTTCCCTAGGGTAAACCACACATAGCGGTCAAACTAATTCATTAGGAACTATATTCATAGTTCCCATTGAGGAAAGAACCTCGCGACCCTGACAAAAAAATTCATACTTGCGGAGTCGAGTACATTTCACAACTCACTCAAAGGAAGGAATAACACACTTTTTAAAAGATTAATTGGCATCAACATCTTAGCCACATACAAAGAGCGTGTTTTCATGTCAACTCATGTGATATTATGCTTATGTAGCTACCACAATACTTTCATGTCAAGCTTCTTATCATCAATCGACCCAATCAGTCGTCACACCTATCCTATCAAGGTTCAATACACGACGTGGGTACACACGTCTTCAACTTATTTTATACGCAACAACTAGGGTACATTTATTCGTATTTTACTCTCAAATCTCATCCATACGATAACCACTTTAAAATGTCAATGTCGAACCCAATGTCAACCGTAGATAATATATATATACTTCAAAATGGTATAAGATAAATGTATGGGTGTATGGGTGTTTCAAAATGGTATCAGATACGTGGTTCATCGACTGAGTATAGTGCACGATACTCACCCTTGAACCCTTGGATGATGCTTATATTGACCCACCTAGGCAAATATTATGACAACAAACATAGGTTTGAACTTTGGCCTAGGATGGGGATAAAGTGGTAATCGTATACCGTTAGTCTCGAGTCTACACTCTGAATAATGAGGAGGAATATAAGCTTCCTGCTCGATAGCTCAAACCTGCAAAAGGTTAATAACTAAAGGGGTAAACAACAAAAGTTGTTTAGTGAATTCTAAGATTAATATAAACAACAATTAGATAATAATTATGTCTATCCAACACTTATTTCCTATCGGCTAAAACATCAAGGCCAATGATGGCCAATGCCAAATTATATTGGGATCACCTCATCCTCGTTGAGGACTATCGGTGTCCCACATCAATTATTGATTTATCAATATTCACAACAAGATGCCTCACCACACAGAGGGCTTTTGGCTTTTTAAACTATAATACCATTGCACTTCATTTCACTTAGGACTATTAGCATTCCCGATGATTAACATTGTTTTAAGTTCCACTGTCATCGCCCGGCCTAGCCAAATCAAGGTGGGGAACCAAATCAAATCTTGGGATCCACTACACTGCTCATCATAGTCGAGCCGAAGTGGTGATCCCAACGAATGTCATAGTAGCACGTTATAACGTTTTTACATAGTCGCCTTTCAAAGTCGGCACGTTACATTACCAGTGTACGTAGTGCTAATGACACAAATCAAAGGTGATGACAAACATGCTTGCGTCCCAACGTGCCATAATCATCGCCACGAGGGCGGCCCGTTGCCGTCCTCACATGAAGTCAACCACCGCCACTAGGATATAACTCATGCTTGCATCCCAACGTGTCATAATCATCGCCCGCAGGCGGCCCGTTGCAGTCCTCACATGAGATAATCCCATCTAAATCCAAATACCACATACCCCATGGTCGTCTAGGGTTCCCTATCAAAGTCGGGAGTGGTATTGCCTCTATCAAACTATGAGGATGTCCCTATCAAAGTCGGGACTTCCGACAATCCAAGTATGTCGGTCATCTGGTAGCCAACGGGGCCAGGGATATTCCATGGACATCCAAAGGGGTCCAAATCATATATCGCAACAATTTAGGTTCAAGATGACTCATGAGAGTCTATAGTGGTCCATAAGACCAATTAAATAAACCACCTATGTGATTCTGCTAACCGTTCCTCGTCAACGGTTCTAATACATCATCGGGGCCGTATGTTATTTCTAATAAACTTATCGATGAAATCGCCCCTTATCGTCATCCATAATCAATTAGATTGTCACGAAGGGTGACCCAATATATAACTCAAAAGTGTCATGCATATACCTCAGCTATTATTAATCAATCACAAAAGTGATTAGTCCAACCTACGAGGTCATCAACGTGAATTACCAACTTCCAACCATTATAATCCATACCGATAAGCAGTAGACATATCATATGAAATGCATAAAAAACAAATCTACAACGATGTCAACTAGCATGGCAATACATTTCCAATTCATGATGTAAGGGAACGTGTCCAACAAGGTTACAATGAATCCATCAATATAGCATATGAATATGCATGATCAAATAGCATGTTATCATGGATGGTTACATATCATGTTATCAACAAAGGCATGTGTGAAGGCCACCCCTCACGAGGCTGTCGTCATAGTCTAGGTCCCACATCATGCAACACAATATCAATCATAACTAAGATAGAGTAATTATATTGCGGAATTTCGAATTACAAGTATAAACATTAGGATTAAGTTTAATATAGTTTACAGTTTTCAAATTAAACTTATAAAGGGTACAATCTAATCTAATTCATGTCATCATACAATCAAATCAATCTACCAAGACCACCACAATTTTCATCTGCCAATCAGTACCGAAAGTTTTGTTGAGTAGTGGTCTATGAAAACTTCAACTTGATTCTTGTACGACCTATGAACTAGGTCTGGCAGGTGACTTTCCTTTATCTTTTCCTGTAAAAAGTGTAAACAACATCTGTAAGCAAAGCTTAGTGAGAATATAGATTTTCAGATTACATGCATTATCAAGCGGATCATGGGTCTAGCGTGATATGTCTTGACTGCCGCTACAGCCACTCATGATTAAGACATAGTAGTCATAGAGCCAGATGATGTTCAAGCCACGCTCACACTTTAATTGTGGGGATCAGCCACATACTGGGCTAGCTACCAGTAAATCAACATGGCAGAACATCGGAGTATCATTACCAAGTTCATTAGAACTGGTGAAACATGGTCTAGAACAATAGACCGTCAAAGCTAATCATTCTAAGCTGAATCAATATATCAAAGGTGTGAGCAATAATGAAAGCATAATTCATCAAGGTCATGATAGCAATAAACTCATAGCAATATTTGAAATGAACTGTAAGTACAATGTCATGCAGAATTATAAATCAAATAGCTATCATGATCCACAGGGCATCAACGAACCATGGTGAGCACAGGTCACAATCCAGCTGATCATATATGAATGTCAAATTAATCTATCATCTACAATATGTCTCAACCGGAAATCTCGCATGTAAAGCGATATCTATAACTCACTGGTTCTGTGGTCTTTATCAAGCAGATTAGAATCCACCACCTGAGTTATCCCAGGATTTTATCTTTAAATCTTTGTCAATCTGATCTCTGGCTTTTCTTTTCAAATCTGAGACCCTCTTTCAATATCATTAAATCTTTAGTTCTTTGTTTAGAATTTATCTGAACCTGTCCAGAATTATATCATAGCAATATCATTAGCTTTTAGCTTTAAAATCTTTATTTAATCTGATTCTGACAACTGATAACTCATCGATCATTCATTTGTTCATTTTCTTTATTTCTTTGAATTCTATATATATATATATATATATATATATATATATATATATATATATATATATATATATATATATATATATATATATATATATATATATATATATATATATATATATATATATATATATATATAGATCATGTTGCTTTATTCATAAATCTTTAAATCATGAAAAACTGAATTATCCGGATTCGGACCAATCCGAACCGAAATGGTTGATCCGAATTAGCACCATCCGAAATAGGTAATCCGAATTGGGACTATCCGGATTGGGCCATCCGGATTGGGACCGTCCGAAGTGGGCATCCGAACTGGTGTTAATCCGAACTCAACTCAACTTTTATCTGAAACAAGTCCGAAGTGGGCACCATCCGAATTCGGGTCCCAACCGAATTCGGATCCCAGTACTTGTAAACTTTTCCAGAATTGTTCTTGGTGTTCTATCTTTTGTTCATTCGGATTTTTAACAAAAATTCACTAAACTCATTTTCATTAACATGCAACTTAATATAATGTTATATTATCATATTTGGGTTGTTTTTATACAATTTTCCCTATCATTAACACAATAAATCTCCTAAAATCGTCCAAGCTAGGTACTTTTTGTCAAGAACACAATTTAATCAAAAATTCAGATTTCTCCTATATTTGGACGATCCAAGCATTAATTTTTGTTTCTTTAACATTTAATGAGTTAAATACATGATTATCAACTAAAATTTTAAACATGCAATCATCAAATTTCATGTTTATAATCCTAGGTTTCGGTTTTCAACAAACCGAACCAAACTCATAATATTTCAAAATTTATGTAATTCTTACCATAAATTCTTGTAGATTCTTGTTAATTGATGTTGCTTGTAACTCCCTATTGTCTTCAATCTTCAATTTAATACAAATTTTATGAGAATTCTTGATAATTTGTTGAAGATGACCGTATGTAGAGAGAGAAAGAAGAGTGAGAGAGTTAAAAATCTTAAATGTGGTTAATGAGCATTTATGCTCAATTTCTTGTTATATATATATTTTAACTTTGGTAATATGTGAAATTTTAACCTTTCACTTTGTATTTACATCTCTCTTAATTTCTATTATCTAATAATTTATAATAATCATATAATTTAATTAAATAATTTCATTACTTAATTAAATTACAAAACAAATAATGTAATAAATTTACATTATTAACTCAGATACAGAAATTAAAGTTCAGTTAAAAGCTAGGTTGTTAGAGAATGGGCTCCACCACGCACAAACTTCGTCCCCGAAGTTATCTTTGTTCGAACAGACTTGGATAGGTAGCTTTCATGACATCTTTTGATTCCCAAGACTGATGCGAACCATTGTGGTGTTTCCACTGGACGAGCACCATCTGTATCTCTTTATTTCGAAGCTTTTTGGTCTTCGAGTCCAGAATACATTCTGACTCTTCAACCACTCGAAGCTTTTCATCAATTTGCAGATTAACATGTGGTATCTGCACTTCTCTTTCATCTTCTAAGCTCTTTCGCAAATGACTGACATGGAATATAGGATGTATTCCAGCTAAGTCAGTTGGCAATTCAAGACGGTAAGATTGATTCCCTACCTTTTCAACAATCTTGAACGGGCCAATAAATCTTGGAGCTAGCTTATTTCTCTTTATGAACCGAACCACATTTTTCATTGGGGATACTTTCAGCATCACCCAATCGTTAACTGCAAAACTTATTGATCTATGACGATTGTCATAATACGATTTTTGCCTGCTTTGAGCTTCAAGAATATTCCTTCTAACAAGTTGAATCTTCTCATGAATCAACTGTAGAAGGGCAGCACCTGCTAAAGGCGATTCACCTGTTTTGCGCCAACAGGTGGGAGTTCTGCACTTTCATCCGTATAAAGCTTCAAAAGGAGCCATCTTGATTGTTGAATGATAACAGTTATTATATGAGAATTCGACCAAAGGTAAATGGTCATCCCAATTACCACCCAAATCAAGAACACAGGCACAAAGCATATCTACAAGAGTCAAGATAGTGCATTCACTTTGGCCATCTGCATTAGGATGATAAGCAGTACTCATGGAAATTCGAGTACCCATCCCCTCTTGCAGCGCTTTCCAGAATCTTGAAGTGAAACGACTATCACGATCAGAGATGATAGACTTCGGCACACCGTGACGAGAAATAACTAGAGTGATGTACATCTGTGCCAATCTATCAAGAGAGTATGTCTCTTTCATCGGTATGAAATGAGCTGACTTCGTTAATCGATCCACGACTCGTGTTGTCTCTTGGTTTTAGGCAATTTCGTGACAAAATCCATGGTTATATGCTCCCACTTCCACTTAGGAACTGGTAGTGGTTGCATATCCCCGAAGGGTTTCTGATGTTCTGCCTTAACCATTTGACAGACTCTGAAGCTCTCAACATACTGACCGATGTCTTTCTTCATTCCTGGCCACCAATAATCAGCTTTCAGATCGAAGTACATCTTTGAGCTGCCAGGATGAATAGATAACTTGGACTTATGAGCTTTAGATAGAAGAGTGTCGCAAATAGAACCATATTTAGGAATCCAGATTCGGTTTCCTTTGAGACATTGAAGTCCCAAATGATTCATAGACAAAAAATTGCAATTGCCCTTTGAGATTTTCAGAACAGAGGTTCTCTTCTTTCAATGCTTCAGCTTGGGCAGATCTGATGTTCTTGATAAGATCGGAAGAGAATACAACAGGAGTCAGGGCATCACAACACTTTTCTGGATACACCTTTCTACTCAAAGCATCCGCGACCACATTGGCTTTGCCGGGATGATATAGGATCTCGCAATCATAGTCCTTGATAAGCTCCAAGGACTGTCGCTGTTTCATATTCAGATCCTTTTGAGTAAATAGATGTTTGAGGCTTTTATGGTCAGTATAAAGCTGACACTTAGTCCCATAAAGATAGTGACACCAGATTTTCAATGCAAAGGTAACGGCAGCTAACTCAAAATCATGAGTTGGTGCACTTTTCTCGTAATCTTTCAATTGCCTTGAAGCGTAGGCAATGACTTTTCCCCTTTGCATATGAACACATCCTAGACCAGTACCAGATGCATCGCTATAGACGACAAAGTCTTCATTACCTTCTGGTAAGGCTAAGATTGGCACATGAATAAGCTTCTGTTTCAAATGCCTCTTGCTGTTTATCAGCCCAAACAAAAGGTGTATTCTTTCGTGTTAGCATCGTAAGTGGCACAGCAATCTTCGAGAAGTCATTAATGAATCGCCGATAGTAACCGGCCAATCCAAGGAAACTTCTGATTTCGGAAGCATTGCGAGGCGTTTGCCATTTCTGAATGGCCTCGACTTTGGAAGGATCGACTGAAATACCTTCGCCAGATACAACATGGCCAAGGAATTGGATCTATAAAGAAATCAAAGTAAAATTTCAAGTTTTTATTCAAACAAAGAACGCTTTGGAAAATAGCTCGAGACATATATAAAAATTATACCTGTCTGAGCCAGAACTCGCATTTCGAAAATTTTGCGTAGAGTCTTTCCTTTCTCAATAACTCTAGCAATTGACGCAGATGAGCAACATGACCAGCCTCCATTTTGGAGTAAATCAGGATATCATCTATAAATACGATAACTGACTTATCCAGCATTGGTCTGCACACACGATTCATGAGATCCATGAACGCCGCTGGTGCATTTGTCAGACCGAAAGGCATTACAAGAAATTCGTAATGACCGTATCTCGTTCGGAAAGCTGTCTTTGGAATATCCTCATCTCTTACTTTCAGCTGATGATACCCAGAACGAAGATCAATTTTAGAGAAGTAGCTTGCTCCTTGTAGTTGATCAAATAAGTCATCGATTCTGGGTAGAGGATATTTGTTTTTGATGGTGACTTTGTTCAACTCACGATAATCGATGCACATTCGGAGAGTTCTGTCTTTCTTCTTTACAAACAAGACAGGTGCACCCCACGGAGATGAACTAGGTCGGATAAATCCCTTTTCTAACAGATCTTGCAATTGCTTTGACATTTCCTGCATCTCTACAGGCGCAAGTCTGTAGGGAGCTTTAGCGATTGGAGCCGCACCAGGAACTAAGTCAATTCCGAACTCAACTTGACGTTCTGGTGGCACTCCAGAGATATCATCTGGGAATACGTCTGGGAACTCGCAGACGATCGGGATATCGAAAATGGATTTCTTGTTATCTTCAGAGATAGTTTCAGATGAGACAAAGCATAAGTAGGATTCGTGACCCTTAGATATATATTTATGCGCTTTCTCAATAGATATGAAGCAGTGAGCACCTTTTCGCTTGTCGCCTATGATTTCTAACACCCGGCCGTCTGAAGACTTGATCCTGATGATTCGGCGGTTGCAGACGATTGTAGCTTCGTTGTTCATTAACCAGTCCATGCCGATAATGACGTCGAACTCTTTTAACGGGATCGGAATAAGATCAAGGTTGAATACGATATTATTGACAAGTAAAGTGCAATTACGATACACGGAATCAGCCATGACGTAATTGTTACTGGCCGTCTCAATATCAAGTATGACAGGAAGCTTTGAAGGAATCTTAGATAATCTTTGTACAAAAGACACTAGTACAAAATATGTCTTCCGTCGCGTTAAAAAACCGTGGCCATAGACCTTTGGCCACAATTTTATTTTTCATTCACCTCGTGACCAAATGTCGCATCACTTTTGGTACCTTATGGCTACATTTAATATTCGTGGCTAAATCACATGTAAAACCGTGGCCATAGCATAAAACCGTGGCTATATGGTAACAATTTCTATATAGTTGTGGTCTATATTTTTTAGTAACCGTGACCATAAAATACTTTTAGTCACAATTTATTTTAACACCATGACAGTTGGATACATTCAGACACACATAAACAATTAATCAGTGGCGTTAACATTCTTACAGACACGTATAAACAAATAAACCGTGGCCACCTGTATATTTAAAGACGCACAAATATTTAATTGTGACCATTTGGATAAATTTATACACACATAATCTGTAAGGTCTACCTAACACAGATTTATCTAGACGCGGAACCGTCAACGAGTGCGGAATCCTCGTTAACGGGTAGACGGTAACAACACTCACCAGAAACACGGAGACTATCAGAAGCTGCACGAACGACACACGAACGAGCCTACGAACTGATTCTCTCCGAAACAACACTCACGCTGATGATAAACTCGAGATCGCTTAATGCTTAATCACTCTCGAATTCTGCAAAAAGTCTGATAATTAATCGAGTCTATCCCTAATTATAGAGGCTAATTCGAGTCTGTTATGGGCCAAACTCGAATCCAGCCCAAGGCCCATTCGAGTTTGTCCCATCTGACACTCTCGAATCTGCCTAAGTGGTCACATTCGAATCTGTCCAAGTGACTTATTCGAATCTAACCAGATTCGAATCTTAGTCCTTAGAAATTTCGAATCTACTATTTCACATACTCAACTTAGTATTGAAACTTATGTTTTTACCTTATGATTGATTTTATCTTTGATCTTTATGTTTGAACTTCTTGTAATACGTTACATCAAGTTCAAACACACAAACAATAATAATTATCAACCATATATAAACATATATAACAAATACCCGCTAAACCACAATGTTGGATCACTTAGA
Organism: Centrapalus pauciflorus; assembly: GCA_020465985.1. Taxonomy (NCBI): domain Eukaryota; kingdom Viridiplantae; phylum Streptophyta; class Magnoliopsida; order Asterales; family Asteraceae; genus Centrapalus; species Centrapalus pauciflorus. The sequence continues at coordinate 256,495 of JAANYP010000836.1, read as the reverse complement.
CTGCTATCGTCACACAGGGTGTACCAACAGACTCCCCCTTGACGATAGCTTCTAATAATTCACACATTTGATTAAGAACTTTGTTCATTATTTATTCAAACTGCTTCCAGCATACAAACCTTTTTCAATACATACTCGAACTACATTCTCATACTTTCTAGCCTCACCATCCATATGAGTGTCACTAGAAATCTTATGAGCATGCAAAATTTGAAGATCATCTCGAGAAAGGTTTACCAGGTGAAGAGGATCATAGATTCTAAGAATCACCTTTTCTTCAAAATCTTCCATCACCGCTTCTCCAGTCTCACTCTCAACATACCACCAATTCAGATTTTTCATGACATTCTGTGGCATAGGCTTGACCGGCACCTTTCTTAGACACCTTACGGGTTTGTATTGAATCTTCATCCAAGGACGTCCAGTTAGAGGATCAATACGAGAAGGATCCTCTACTCTTTTTCCAACCCTTGGATTTAGGCGTTCAAACTTCCTTGATCTTCCCTCTTTCCTTATGATTCTGGCAATTATATCTGCATAGGGATCATTGCCAATATTGATCAGGTCTTTCCATGCTAACGCCTTGATCTCAATCTTTGGCAGCGAATTGAATACTTTCAGAGTTCGCCTCAGGTACTGTAGCCCATCTTTTCTCTTGATTATGAATAGCTGCAGTTCTCGATCAAAGAACCAGCTTAATATGCTTCCTGATAGTTTTCCAGTCCCCGGCACTCTCATCTTCTCTTTCAGCTCTAATTCTTTATGCTCAGCCCTGAACCACAACTTTCTTTTCTCTTCATTCGTTAACTCTCTGACAGGCTCTTCTGTTGATGACTCAACATTTAAAGCAGCATTCAACACTTCTATGTTAACAACATCATTGCCTTCTATTATATATGTATCAGTGATAGGATTTTGCTGAACGATGATTTCATCAGCTTCATCGTCTTCGTCTGCACATACCTCATCATTTGATTTCCAATCAACAATGTCTTCAGGGACAAATTCTCCCTCTTCTAGATCATCCATATCCTCTTCAAAGTCAAATCCCAAATCCATTGGGTCGTCATCAAGATCCATGAGAGCATCAATCATCTCACTTATCTCAAAATCCGTAGGCTTAGACGAACTAGCCTCTCCTACTTCACCTCCCAACTGACTTGGCTCCCCCTGAGATTGAGTAGCCTGAGCAGCAGAAAAATCTACTGGCTCATTCTGTCTTTGAGATCTGGGATCATTGCCTTGGTTATCTTCATCATCATCATCCTTCCTACCCACTTCTTGATCTCGGCACGATGTCTCCCCCTGAGCCTGTAAATTTTTCATTAATTGCTCAACTAGGGAGCGCATCGACCTCAACTCAGCTGCTTGATCAGCTACAAATGTTTTTAACTCTAAATTCTCTTCCTGAACCTTCTCCACAATCTTCTTCAAATCGGCATTCTCCTTATCAAGATTTGCATTATGAGTCTGAATTTCACCGATTGCCTTTGTTAGGCCTAAGATCTGGATATTCTGGAAGTCAACTCGAGCTTTTAGCTGCAGGAATCTTTGATTGTCGGCGTATGTGGATGAGGTTGATGGGATGGATTGAATTGGAGATGGAATGATCGGCGATGGGATGTATGGTTCATCATGAGGTGGTGATGGTGGAATGGTGGTTTGAGGTTCCTGAGGTTGAGGAGTTTGAGTTTGAGGATTTTCTGGTTGTTCTGATGAAGCTGAAGACGATCCTTGCATAAATATGTGACGCTTGGCCCGTTGCCTTGTCACTAACGGTGCATTATCTTCTTCTTCAAAATCGGATTCATCAGACTCTCTTGATACTCTCCTCCTTGAAGCTTCTTCATTTACTACTAACCTTGATCCATACGTTCCTATTTGAACAGGAGGTTCTGTAGATTCAGACTCTGGAGCTTCAACTTGTATCTCCTCCATATCTTCTGATTCGGTTGCTGACGATGACAAGTCATTACCAGTCTGCTCTGGTTCATATTCATCAACATCCCTCTTGTGTTGATTTGTAGAAGGCCTAGATGCCTGAGTCTGACTCGCGGTAGCTCTTTGTCTTCGCCTTTGTTGTTGTGCTCGCGGTGGCTGTGGTTGTTGTTGTGGCTGACCAGGCTGAACTTCCACTACACCTGCCCAGTTGGCAGTAGCTGGTGCTTCAAAATTCCTATCTAGAACAGCTCCAACCAACGGTCGCTCGACCGGAACCGCCAACCTTCCTCTGTGCGAGGAGCAATCAGCAAAGATTCTTTTATCCATCACCGCGACACTTTGGATTTCATTGTGCGGCGGCAAATTCGGCAAGAAATGCCTTATGAGCATCATTATGAATTGAGGATACAACAGAATTTGTTGCTGCTCTGGAGCTGAGATTTGATGGACGAATTCTGAGAAGAACATTTGAGAAAAGCTGAATGGCCGATTATACACTAAGGCGATCATCCCAGATTGGATCTTCGAGACGATATAATCAAAACCAGCTTTCTTTGCCGCGAAACAAACCATGAAAACATGAGCCAAAAATCTCCATTGGCCAATAAGCCCGCTCTTCATGTAAGAAGTTTTCGTAACATCCAGGCTGTAACCCATTCTCTGAAAGGCCGCTTGCCTAATACTTAGAGGAAAATCAATAGGCCCAGATTCTTCTTCCTGAGAGCCTAGCTGCAACACTTGACGCAACATATCGGCAGAAAACACCAACGATTGCCCTGCGATCCTTGTTCTCAGTACTGTCGGGGTGACAGAGCAGTCCACCTGAAGATGATCATAGAATTGGCGAACATAGGGAATAACAATCTGAATATTGTGAGATAATGCAAAAGCAATCCTAGATTCTACTAGGAAGTCCAACATTTGACGATATCCCTGCGCCTCAGGGATATGATGGTCGGGGGGGAATGACCATATTGTGCTTCGGCACAAATACTCGAACAGCCATATCTGCACAATAGATAAATTATTAGAATTAATAAAAATCAATAAACTTGCCTAAATTCAAATTTGTTTAATTTTGAACTTGATTAAGTACAAAATCCAACACAAAAGAATTTCTACAAATTTAATAAAATTTAAATTAAATAATTCAAATAAAATGACAGACTCAAATAGACAGATTCGAATAAACCCTATTTCGAGTTTGATGACAGATTCGAAGGTAATGGTCTTCTCGAGTTTGTCAGTAAACTCGAGGAAATTCATGAACAGATTCGAACAGTCGTCAGCCCAATTCTTCATCAAAACCCATGATTTTAACCATTTTGAACTTAGAAAATCACATGCATTAGTCCAACTAGGTTCTAATCACTGACTTATGCAATTAATTTGACTATTTACTGGTCCAAACTTTGTAATTTTGGAAAACACGATTTAGACCCATAAACCTTCAAAAAATCAATGATTTTGCCTAAAATGGTGTATAAAACTACATGAATCTTGTACAACCCAGTTGTTTGTACCTAGAAGTATCAGTAGAATCGAACACTAAGGCATGAAACTCGACAAATTGTCGTTTTTGTGGAAATCGGTAGACTCGAGCCGATAGATTCGAAATCGCCTAAATAGATTCGAGGATATAGATTCGAAAACAGTAAGAGTTAATGACTTTACTGTTAACCTATATATATACCACCTACCTTCGAATCTAAGGCCAATGTCGAATCTACTGACAGATTCGAAACTACCAAATTTCGTGTTTGTCCTAAACTCGAATTACACCAAACACTTAGAAAAATTTCGAAAATTTTGAAATAACTTCAACTTTTTCAACCTTTTCAACGGTATTGTGTAACAAGATAAACTATGCCAAATCTTTTACCCTAAGCACAGGATATTTCACGCAGTGTTTATTTTATCTAACTATGAATGCACCCTCAGTAATTTTTGACCTTTTTCCTAAGTAAAAATAAAATAAAATAAAATAAAATAAAATAAACTAAGGTAAAATAAACTAAAATAAAATAAAATAAGGTAAAAATAAACTTTTAAAATTTTGACTAAAAATTTAACTTAGACTTAAGCTATACTTATTAAAACTAACAACCTAAGCTAAACACTAACAAAATCTTTTTGATGAGTATAGTCAAAGAAAGGTTCAATCAGATAGCGGTGTCGGATACTCACTTTCAGTACTTAAACTTCCACACTTAGGAATTTTTTTTTTTAATTCCTTTAATTGTTTGTCGTGAAATACCTATTTAGCCGATTGTTGGTATTTTACCCCGTTAAACATGCTACATTTTGGAATATCCCTTAGCATTTTTATTTATCATGAAATTATCTTACGTGACTCAGACATAGACATACTTTTATGATCAAGGCATACAGACTAAGATTCTAACTTGTTGGTATTTGCAAACTCTCTTTGAAAGACAAACATCGGACACAGGTCTGTATTTTCATACAACAAAGTGTCTTAGTTTGACTTAAAGTTTATTCTTAAAGCTAGCAAGACAGCGGTGACAGGTCTGTACCGATGTACAACAAAGCGACTTATCTTGCTAACCCGAATCTAAACAGAGGCAACAGGTCTGTACTTACGTACAACAGAGTTACATGTTTTCGACTCTCAATTTTGTATGATTTTTCTATTCTTTCCATTTTAAGATGTATTTGATGATGCTATACATCCCCAAAAAGTTTGCATACCTCATTTAGACTCAAAGTTTGTATGTCTTGTACATAAAAATTAAGACGATTGGTCATACATCTAAGTTAGCGACACGCTTGACTTTTTCTTGAATATTTTATTAGCCTTGAGATTCCCTATATGTATTATGCCTACCAACACATCAAACTAAAATAAAGTATAACACTTAGAATTTTAGGTGCATTATGTGTGAAAGCCTAAACACTTAGAGTTTGTAACGACTGTGCTAATTTTCGTCACTTTGAACCTATGCATCTAAGACTTAACTCTTTTTCTGATATTCTCTTTTTTTTTTTGTATTTTTATGATTTTCTCTTTTTTTTCTTTTGTTTTTCATAAGAAATAGTAATAAAAGAAGATAACCTACTAACTTACTAAAAATAGAAACTTGCTAAAAATAGAAACTATCCTAAATTTGCAGACTTACTATAAAAAGAAAGAAATACTACTTCTATAAAAGGAAATAAACTACCATTAAGGTCAAATTACTCTGGGTTGCGCATTCCATTTAGTTGAATTAAATATTCAAACCGTGACTTATCAAATGCTTTGGTAAATAAATCTGCATTATTATCATCTGTTGCCACTTTTACCAATTTGATTAAGTTCTTTTCAGCACAATCACGAATAAAATGATGCCTAATGTCTATGTGCTTTGTTTTACTGTGTTTAACTGGATTGTTAGTTATAGCAATTGTAGATTGATTGTCTATCCTAATGGGAGTTTGAGTGTAAGCCATACCGTAATCCCGCAATTGTTGTTGTATCCACAGAACCTGTGAGCAGCAACTACCAGCAGCAACATACTCGGCCTCGCACGTTGACACGGCTACCGACGTTTGTTTCTTGCATTACCAGGATACCAATCTCCCTCCTAGGAACTGACAACCTCCCGTTGTTGATTTGCACGTCAAGCTGCATCCTCCGTAATCAGAATCCGTGAATGCCTCCAACTCTAGATCTCCCTCCGCGTGATACCAAAGTCCCAGCTTCGGTTTCGACTTGAGGTATCGTAGAATCCGCTTCACAGCTTTCATGTGCATCTCCTTCGGATTAGCTTGAAACCTAGCACAAATACACACAGCAAACATGATGTCAGGTCTTGAAGCAGTTAAATACATAAGTGATCCAATCATGGCCCGATATAAAGTCGGATCCACATCGGCATCACTTTCAGTACCCGGTCCGAGATTGTGATTCACTTGAATCGGCGTGCTGAAATGGGCAGTCAATTTTGTTCCTTCCATCCCGAAACGTTCCAATATGTCATAGACATACTTCGTCTGATGGATAAACATACCATCCTTCTTCTGGTCAACTTGTAACCCCAAAAAGGAAGTTAACTCTCCCATAGCACTCATCTCGAACTTAGACTTCATCACCTTCTCGAAATCTTTGTACATCTGTTCGTCTGATGATCCAAAAATGATATCATCGACGTACACTTGTACCAAGATAAAATGTTCTCCCTTCCTCTTAACAAACAGAGTACTATCTATCTTACCCCTTTCAAACCCGTTCTGTAATAAATGGTTGGATAGAGTCTCATACCACGCCCTTGGTGCCTGATGCAATCCATATAGAGCCTTATCTAAGCGATATACTCTATCAGGATATTTTGGATCTGTAAATCCGGGCGGTTGTTCTACATACACCAACTCCTTCACTTTCCCATATAGGAAAGCACTTTTAACATCTAATTAATATACCTTAAATCCCTTGAAGGAGGCAAAAGCTAGAAACAACCTAATGGCTTCCAGCCTTGCTACTGGTGTGAATACCTCATTGTAATCGATTCCCTCCTCTTGGTTGAAACCCTTTACAACTAGCCTAGCCTTGTTGCGCGTGACTATACCCCGATCATCTCTTTTGCACTTAAAAACCCATTTGGTTCCTATGGCAACTTCCCCTCGAGGTAACGGAACTAACTCCCACACTTCTAGTTTCCTAAACTGCGAGAGTTCTTCCTGCATCGCTTCAACCCAGGAGTTATCCTTAAGTGCCATTTGCACATTCTTAGGCTTTACTTGCGATATGAAACAAGAATAGAGACATGTGTGATATGCCTCGGAGTCATTTATCATCGACAACAACACAGTGTTGTTATTTAAACTACTCCTAGTCCTCACACCCTCGTTAGGATTTCCTATGATGCTTTCTATAGGATGGTTCCTGTTGATCCTAGAGGTCTCTATCTCATCAACCCTTAGATTATCTCCTAAGTTAGATCCTATTTCACCTAATGGGGGAACTTTCTCAGATTCTACATTTTCCTCCTCGTGGACATTTTCCTCAGAGTTGGAACTTGTTTCCTGAGTCTGGTTCTCAGTTGAAGGTGCTTCAGGAACATTGACTTCTGGAGATCTATCTACAGTCAAAGTAGGCTCGGATGTGGATTCAAACGTAGTCCTCGGAAAGGTATGACCATCGTCATTCAGATGCAACGTCGCCATGTCCTTTTCGATTGTACCTGCATTTTCATCCAAAGGAATGTTAAATGACTCAAATAATTTATCATAGTCAAATATCCATTCCGGACCTGTTTGGAGTTCATGTGTATAACTTGTGACTTCAATGTTATACACAATCTCCACAGTACCATTTGTTTTGTTAAAAACCCGTTTGTTTGGTGAGTTCAGCACATAACCTAGGAAGTATCCTTCGTCAGCCTTTTCACCAAACTTCGGTTGATGTTTTGTATGCAATAAGGTGCATGGTACCCTAAACGGTTCGAAGCCAGTTAAATTAGGTGGCCGTTTATTCAAAATTTCATAACAGGTTTTGTTTAAAGATTTGACAGTTAGGACCCTGTTTAAAATGTGACATGCGGTATTCACTGCCTCCCCCCAAAACATGGTAGGAAGCTTTGAATCCGACAACATTGTCCTAGCTGCCTCAATCAGAGTCGTGTTTTTACGTTCGGCCACCCCATTTTGTTGAGGCTCATATGGTGCACTAAATTGATGCACTATGCCCTTTGAGAGGCAATATACACCAATTACAGTGTTTTTGAACTCAGTTCCATTATCATTACGTATCCTTTTAACCCTTGTTCCGTAGGAATTCTCCACTTGGTCTAAGAACCCGATGAGCTTGGAAGCCGTCTCGTCCTTTGTACCTAGAAAGAAAACCCAAGAAAATCGTGAGTAATCGTCAGTGATAACCAAACAGTACCAACTACCTCCTATACTCCTTTTGTTGATTGGGTCGAAAAGGTCCATATGCAACAAATCGAATGTTGAGGTTATGGAGTTCTGCGTCTTGGACTTGTGTGTCTTCTTATGTTGTTTGCCCTTCTTGCATGGCAGACACTTGTCCTCGAACTGAAAGCTCTTCATAGGCACACCTTGCACAAGTCCATTCTTCGTTATGTAGTTCATTTTTCTTAGGTGCAAGTGAGCCATGCGTCTGTGCCACAGTACCGATTCCATCTCCGAAGCTTTGGATAATAAACAGATTGACCCCATCAAAGTCTCCGGCTTGTTCATATCTAGCATGTACAAGTCATTCTTCCTTAGTGCCCGCATCAATACCCATTCTTCAGGAATCTTGAATCCCGGTTTTAGCACTAACGCTTCAGTGTCAGTGAACAACACTGAATTCTTCTTGTCACAGATTTGAGATACACAAATGAGATTGTGAACCAGTTTATCAACGTGATAAACTTGGTCCAACTTTATCGTCCCATTAGTGACCATTTCGGTACCCGTGATGTTTCCTCCCTTGTTTCCCGCGAATGATACAAATCCCCGATTCCCACCCTTGAAGTCTGTAAGTAGACCTCTTTCCCCTGTCATGTGCCTGGAGCATCCACTGTCGACGAACCATTTGTTGTTTGGACCTGTGGTAATCTCCTGCACATGAAAGAAAATAGGTTAGTTATCACGGGGAACCCAAGCCATAACTGACTTGGTTATACCATTCTCGTCCACATACTTAAACTCTTTCAAATACCCATCTCGCCTTTCAGGTGACTTGGGTCGTTGAACAGGAGTTTGTTGTGGTGCCGAGTGATGTAAATTCACTCTCTGCCTTTGAGTAGGCATTTGTTGTGGAGCTCTTGAATAATTCCTATTATATTGCATTTCGGATTGTGATCCCTGAGCTCTTACCGGTGCGTAATGTCTAACAGGAGTATGAGACCTAACTGGAGTGTGTGCTCTGCTAGGTGTGGTGCTCCTATAGACTTGTTGAGGTGCTGACCTAGGTTGATTAATGACACGATTCGGTGAATTTGTCCTAACCACTTCCTTTGGTCCAACCTTTACCGGTGTTTGTTTCATAACTTGTTTTGGTGCGGCCTGCACAGTTTTCTCGGTACTTTGAGAACTACTGGTGCTCGCCACACTGGTTGAGGGCTTAACAGGTGTTGGGTTCACTGTCTTAGGTGTAACTTCGGCTTTCCTAAGCGGACAGTGAGACGCAACATGCCCCTTTTCATGACATCTGAAGCAAGACATCTTATCTATGGACTTTTTGTGTGTTCCCTTAGACTTAGGTGTTTCAATAGTGTCTTGGTCCTGTTGAACATCTATCGCGACTGGTTCATCGTCTTGATCATTAAAATAAATTTTATGTTTTCCTGCAGGTGTTTCACCGGAGGAAGACACAAATTTGACTTTCTTAACCTTGACGGTTGTGTCAGTCACCTTAGGTGCATTATCTATTACAGGCTCTGGTGTCGGTGTAGGTAGGTCCTCTAAGTCTACTGATTTATCAGTTTTCTCCTGAGGTTGAGGCACATAGTTTGCATTGAAAGGTGGAGGAATTTCATGAAATCCTAGACCTATAGGCTTTTTAGACTGGCGTTGAGCGTCTAAAACTTTCCCTAGGTTCAGGCTTGAATTCCTAAACTTTTCTAACTTACTATTTGCCTCGGCTACCTTTACCTTTGTTTCAGCTAGCTCTATGTCTTTGTCCTTAAGATTTTTGGTCAAGGCCTCTACATGCTCATACATAAGCTCTAACCTAACACACTGCTCGCTCAGTTTGTCTTTTAGAACTATTACATCTTGAGCATCAGCCTTAAGTTTTTCCTTAAGATCTTGCTTAATATCGTTTAAGCTAGCGTTATCAGCTTTTAAATTCTCATTTTGAGCAGTTATGGATTTATGTGATTCTAAGACTAGATTTAACCTATCATTAGAATTTACACACAATGCACATAATTCGCGAAAAAGAGAGTAAGTCAGACTAACCTTTGTGTTATCAGATTCCACGTTGGCCATTTGAGCGGCAAACTCCAGAAGCGTCTGATCATTCGTCTTCTCCACCCACATCGGACTGCTGTCCCTTGTGGTCTGCTCTTCACCTTCACACCCATTCTCCGTGACTTCAGCCATGAAAACCCGAGCATTTGATTCTGGATGTGAGCTCCAGTCGTAAGTACCATCTAGTTGTCTGTCAGAAGTGACATTTGATAGTAGACCAGCTAGATTGGCTTGACCGGTAGATGAACTCAGAAGGTATCGTTGTTGGGACTGATTCTGAAACTGTCCCTGATGCTGGTTCTGCCCTTGGTACGTATCTACCTTCGGTCTCTGACATTCTCTAGCGAAGTGTCCCAGACCTTGACAGTTGTAGCACTTGACCTTGGATTTATCAAATCCAATCCCCTTATTGTTCATTGTCAAATTCCTCCCAGTTCTTTTAATGAATCTCTTAACCCGTTGGGTTACCATGGCCAGTTGCCATCTTAGATCCATTTCCTCAAGATCATCAGGTCGACCTGATCGTAGTCTTCATCCCAGAGAGCAGGATCGTTAATATTCCCCTGAACGCAGTTCCCGTATGCGGCCACAAATGAAGCAAGTAAGTTCAAATGTTCTTCTGCTGATTTTGCGCTCATAGGCATCTTAGAATAGCTCTGAGATGTCGTCGCCTGTGCTGCTTGAGGTTGCTGTTCTTCTGATCTTCCCAACCCTAAGAATGCTCTGTTCAGTGTGTCATCAGACTCTGCTGGTGACGACGTTTCTCCGGTGAAAAACGCTGTAGCAGTCTTCAGATCAGCTGCGGCTGAAGGTTTTGTTGATTTTCCAAAATACATTGCTGGATTCTGGACTTGCTCGTAATCCGTTTCGACCTTCAGTAGCTCAAAGTGATATGCTCGCAACGTTCCCACAATATCTTCCAATGATTGGGTATAATACTTATCCTCGTTAAGCTTTATCATTGCCACATACATAGCCCATTTGGCTGGTAAGGCATCAAGAAGCTTATTGTTCTTGTCGGTGTCAGAATACTCAATCCCGTGACTTTCAAGCTCCGTCAATAGAAGATAAAATCGGGTGATGGTATCATCCAACTGTTCATCCTTCAACGCCTTGAAAATCGCAAACTGTTGTTTCAACAGCTCCGTACGCTTTCTTCGAACCCTAGGATTACCCTCACACCTCTTTTCTAGAGACTCCCAAAGTTCCTTAGATGTCTTTTGAGTCCTAAATGTGTGTAGTATATCCTGAGGAAACGCCATTCTAATTATCGAGAAAGCTTTGTTCTCGGCTTCATACTGTTTCTTATCATCTTTCTTCATCATTTGGTATGACAAGACTCTCTGACGGCCTTCAACTTCAGAAATTGGTGGAATGTATCCTTCGTCAATACATACCCACATGCGCATATCATTGAAACGCACGAAATCGGTGAAACCGATCTTTCCACCAATAATAATCTTCGAGTTTCATCAGCTTAGGCGGAGTGTTTGCCTTCCCGACCTCGTGGTCCATTTCCAGAAACTTTTGAAGGTTTGACATCGTTTCAAAATGAATTGAATTGGAACTTAATTAATTTAATTCGAAACTGACTTAAGCTAACTCTTTCGAATCTAGGTAGATTCGAATATAATTTAGATTAAACCTTTTGGGATTAAATTCGATTAAGTGATTGAAATTCAATTAAATTCGAAATTATGACAGATTCGAAAAGTCCATAAACTCGAAGGTCAAGCAAACTCGAAGACACAGCAGATTCGAAACCCTATTTGATTCTAGTCCAAACTCGAATTAAACTCGAATGTCAGTAGACTCGAGACCCTATTCGAAACTAGCACAAACTCGAATTAGATTCGAAAACACTCTGTATCAAACTCGAAAGGAGCGGATTTGGTTAGACTCGAGAGTAAGTGAAACCCTAATTACTCCTAATAGATTCGAGCGCCGCAAACTCGAAAAACGGCTAATACTTTGATTTCTTTACGTTTTGCAGATTAAATCAACATTTTTCCAACGAAAAATAATGATTTCGATCAAAAACGTGAAAAACACAAAGTATTTCCCGGATGACAATTTGCTAAGCTCGACGAACACGAAAAACACACAGATGAGAGAAAAACCGTCCAAAAGCGTCTAGAAACCTAGGATATATCTTGATGAACACGAAGAACACCCCGTAGGCTCTGATACCACTTGTAAGGTCTACCTAACACAGATCTATCTAGACGCGGAACCGTCAACGAGTACGGAATCCTCGTTAACGGGTAGACGGTAACAACACTCACCAGAAACACGGAGACTATCAGAAGCTGCACGAACGACACACGAACGAGCCTACGAACTGATTCTCTCCGTAACAACACTCACGCTGATGATAAACTCGAGATCGCTTAATGCTTAATCACTCTCGAATTCTGCAAAAAGTCTGATAATTAATCGAGTCTATCCCTAATTATAGAGGCTAATTCGAGTCTGTTATGGGCCAAACTCGAATCCGGCCCAAGGCCCATTCGAGTTTGTCCCATCTGACACTCTCGAATCTGCCTAAGTGGTCCCATTCGAATCTGTCCAAGTGACTTATTCGAATCTAACCAGATTCGAATCTTAGTCCTTAGACATTTCGAATCTACTATTTCACATACTCAACTTAGTATTGAAACTTATGTTTTTACCTTATGATTGATTTTATCTTTGATCTTTATGTTTGAACTTCTTGTAATACGTTACATCAAGTTCAAACACACAAACAATAATAATTATCAACCATATATAAACATATATAACAAATACTCGCTAAACCACAATGTTGGATCACTTAGACTGCTATCGTCACACAGGGTGTACCAACATAATCAGTTACACCGTAACTATTTGAGACATTTAAACACACCACATGAATGAAACCATGACAATTGGTAATGTTTTAACGCACATAAACTATTAAGTGGTGTGACCATTGGTACATTTAGACATGCATAAACAATTAAACTGTGACCGTAGGGTACACTTAGACACACATAATTTATTAAAATGTGACGATTGGTTGCAATTTGACATACATAAAGTATTAAATCGTGACAATTGATACATTTTGACACACAAAAAATAATTACACCGTGACCATACCATTATTTTAGTCACATAATAATTCGTTTATTCATGACAATTGCTTACTTTTAGACACATATAATAAACAATACTGTGATCATAAAGTATTTATAGTTATTTATTTATTCCTAATCGTGGCAATTGGTAACTTTTAGACAAATGCAACAATACAATCTGTGATCATTAAATAATTTTTTAACGGCAAACTATCCTACTCCTAATCCTACTCCTAAACTACTCATTTACCACAAGACTTACTTTCACCACCTAAATATCAACTTGTCCCCGACGGGAGTCGAACCCGTGACCTCTCACTTGTATCTCCACCCTCTTACCGCCAGGCCAAGGGCCCTTTGGTGACCATCAAATACTTGTTGTCACATTATATTTCTTTTAAAATCACTATTGTTTCTTTTAGACACGTGTAAAAAATTAAACCGTGACAATAAAGTAGTTATAGCCACTTTTTTCTTAAACTGTGACAATTAATAACCTTTAACCACACAAAACTAACTAAATCGTGACCATAAAGTAGTTATAGCCACATTTTGCTGCTTTTATTATGACAATTAATAACATTTAGCAACTGATAAAAAAATAAGTCGTGACCATAAACTACTAGTAGACACAATATTTTTTCTTTTATCATGGTTAATGTTTAGTTTTTGACACACATAACACAACTAACCATGACCACAAAATACTCATATTAACTAGTTTTTTTTTAACTATGACAATTGATAACCTTTACACACACATAAGAAACTAAACCGTGAATATAAACACTAGTTAATATGAGTATTTTGTGGTCATGGTTAATTGTGTTATGTGTGTCATGTTTGATGTCTATAAACACTAGTTAATATGAGTATTTTGTGGTCATGTTTGATGTCTATAATAATCTTGTGATGGTTCTTAACTCTGACGATAAATATGTATATGGTCACGAAAATCTCTTTCGGTGACCAAATGGACACCCTGAAGTCTAATTGTATGAGTCTAAATTATATGGTGGAATTAGTCACATGAATAAACTGTGACAGAAGGCTAACTTATATGGTCACGAAATCGCTTTGTGTGACCAAAGGGTGGAGTTCATTAGCCACGTATGGTAAAAGAAAAACAATGTGGTTAACTGTATGTCTAATTGCAACCAATCGTCACATTTTAATAAATCATGGTTAACTGTGACAAATGATGACATTTGGTAACAATGTGGCAACCGTGACAAGTCTTTGTCACGATCCTTATGTTAAACCGTGGCTTAAGGTTTGAATGTGATTTGCAATGGTCACAGTTATTGAGATAAACTTTGGCTATCATAATAATACAAGATCATATATGACCCTTTAGTCACGTCAATAACAAAAACTGTGTCTAGGCAGTTTGGACAAAACCGTGACCATAGGTCATTTTTGTACTAGTGAGAAGTCGCTATGTATGAATGACTTGCACCGGAATCGAATAGTACATGGGCAGGTAGTGAATTTAGCAAGAACGTACCGGTAACCACATCAGGGGCTTCTTTTGCTTCCTCCGCTGTTATCTGGAATGCATGGGTTCTTGCAGTTGGAGTTGCGGCTGAACTTTTCATCGTAGAACCTCCAGCTGATGACTGTGATTGGCCTCGTTGTCCACTACGACACTGATACATGAAGTATCCATGCTTTCCGCATTTAGCACATCCAAGTCCTCGCTGGGGGCATTCTTCACTGCTGTGGCCGATTCTGCTACATGCATAACAAGTGACGTCGTCCGGATTACACAATCCCATATGCGATTTTCTGCATCTCTTGCAGAATCGTGGCTCATTTGTGAGAGAATAAGCTTGAGCTTTCTGAGGCGAGCTGTAATGTTGAGACTGCTGGAGTTGCTGAGATTGGGACTTGTTTGGCTTAAAGAATCTGCCGAATCTTTGCTTCTTTGGAGGAGAAGGACATGTCGGGCTCGTTGATGGAGCATAGAGTTGATCGCCGTACTCTAGATATCCGCTCTCGATCTGTCTTGCAGCTTCAACCATCTCTAAGTAACTCTTATATTTCATCGCACTCATTAGGTGTCTGTATCTAGGGTTAAGTCCTCCACGAAATCGGTTCATCTTTCTTTCTTCAGTGGCTACTTGATACGAAGAATAGCCACATAGTCGCAAAAATTCATGCTCGTACTCATATATAGTCTTAGTTCCTTGGGTTAATTGCATCAGTTGAACCTCCATTTTGTCTTTTTGGTCAACAGGACAATATTTCGCATTAAACATATAGAGGAACTGATCCCATTCTAGAGTCTATATGACCTCCTCGCCATAAATACTTCTCTGGGTTTTCCACCAGGCACGGGCAGCGCCGACGAATAATGCAGATGCGTAACTCACTTTCTTGGATTCTAAGCAGTCAGAAATTCTGAAGATTTCTTCAGTATGGCTTATCCAATCCATCGCCTATATTGGGTTAACTGTACCCTCAAAGTTCAGGGCACCGCTTGCTTTGAAATCATTAAACTTACAGCCTTTCGGCTGCTCAATTTGGGCATTGGGATTTGAGTTATCAGAATCAGATTCATCATTCTGGACTTGTTTATCTTTTCTCTTATTCTTTTTATCAGCACGTCTTTTTGCTTCAGCCTCATCTCTAGCCTGAAGCTGTTCTTGCATATTCTTGTTTTGTTGTTCTGAGTGTTGGGCTAGTAGTTGCTGTACCATTTCAAACATTTGTTGGGGAGTCATGTTGTTGAAAATGTCACCTGATCCTGACATCTTTACTGAAACTTAAAAATCAATCAACTATCAGTTTATAGACTTAGATCTATGTACCCTTTTTCCCATCCTAACAGTCTGTACATCCTATCTCAGTTCAAACCACCTAAATGATTGATACATATGTATTGCTTCAGTTTGAGACCAAGTATTACTCACGTAATACTTGATTCACTCAAACTATGAGCTCTGATACCATCCTGTGAAGGCCACCCCTCACGAGGCAGTCGTCATAGTCTAGCAACACAATATCAATCATAACTAAGATAGAGTAATTATATTGCGGAATTTCAAATTACAAGTACAAACATTAGGATTAAGTTTAATACAGTTTACAATTTTCAAATTAAACTTATAAAGGGTACAATCTAATCTAATTCATGTCATCATACAATCAAATCGATCTACCCAGACCACCACAATTTTCATCTGCCAATCAGTACCGAAAGGTTTGTTGAGTAGTGGTCTATGAAAACTTCAACTTGATTCTTGTAAGACCTATAAACTAGGTCCGGCAGGTGACTTTCCTTTATCTTTTCCTGTAAAAAGTGTAAACAACATCTGTAAGCAAAGCTTAGTGAGAATATAGATTTTCAGATTACATGCATTATCAAGCGGATCATGGGTCTAGCGTGATATGTCTTGACTGCCGCTACAGCCACTCATGATTGAGACATAGTAGTCATAGAGCCAGATGATGTTCAAGCCACGCTCACACTTTAATTGTGGGGATCAGCCACATACTGGGCTAGCTACCAGTAAATCAACATGGCAGAACATCGGAGTATCATTACCAAGTTCATTAGAACTGGTGAAACATGGTCTAGAACAATAGACCGTCAAAGCTAATCATTCTAAGCTGAATCAATATATCAAAGGTGTGAGCAATAATGAAAGCATAATTCATCAAGGTCATGATAGCAATAAACTCATAGCAATATTTGAAATGAACTGTAAGTACAATGTCATGCGTAATGATAAATCAAATAGCTATCATGATCCACAGCGCATCATCGAACCATGGTGAGCACAGGTCACAATCCAGCTGATCATATATGAATGTCAAATTAATCTATCATCAACAATATGTCTCAACCGGAAATCTCGCATGTAAAGCTGAATATCTATAAGTCATTGGTTCTGTGGTCTTTATCAAGCATATTAGAATCCACCACCTGAGTTATCCCAGGATTTTATCTTTAAATCTTTGTCAATCTGATCTCTGGCTTTCCTTTTCAAATCTGAGACCCTCTTTCAATATCTTTAAATCTTTAGTTCATTGTTCAGAATTTATCTGAACCTGTCCAGAATTATATCATAGCAATATCATTAGCTTTTAGCTTTAAAATCTTTATTTAATCTGATTCTGACAACTGATAACTCATCGATCATTCATTTGTTCATTTTCTTTATTTCTTTGAATTCTAATATATATATATATATATATATATATATATATATATATATATATATATATATATATCATGTTGGTTTATTCATAAATCTTTAAATCATGAAAAACTGAATTATCCGGATTCGGACCAATCCGAACCGAAATGGCTGATCCGAAATAGGCATCCGAATTAGCACCATCCGAAATAGGTAATCCGAATTGGGACTATCCGGACTGGGCCATCCGGATTGGGACCGTCCGAAGTGGGCATCCGAACTGGTGTTAATCCGAATTCAACTCAACTTTTATCTGAAACAAGTCCGAAGTGGGCACCATCCGAATTCGGATCCCAATACTTGTAAATTTTTCCAGAATTGTTCTTGGTGTTCTATCTTTTGTTCATTCGGATTTTTAACAAAAATTCACAAAACTCATTTTCATTAACATGCAACTTATTATAATGTTATATTATCAAATTTGGGTTGTTTTTATACAATTTTCCCTATCATTAACACAATAAATCTCCTAAAATCGTCCAAAATAGGTACTTTGTCAAGAACACAATTTTATCAAAAATTCAGATTTCTCCTATATATGGACAATCCAAGCATTAATTTTTGTTTCTTTAACATTTAGTGAGTTAAATTCATGATTATCAACTAAAATTTTAAACATGCAATCATCAAATTTCATGTTTATAATCCTAGGTTTCGGTTTTTAACAAAACCGAACCAAACTCATAATATTTCGAAATTGAAGTAATTCTTACCTTAAATTCTTGTAGATTCTTGTTCATTGATGTTGCTTGTAACTCCCTATTGTCTTCAATCTTCAATTTAATACAAATTTTATGAGAATTCTTGATAATTTGTTGAAGATGACAGTATGTAGAGAGAGAAAGAAGAGTGAGAGAGTTAAAAATCTTAAATGTGGTTAATGAGCATTTATGCTAAATTTCTTGTTTTATATATATTTTAACTTTGGTAATATGTGAAATTTTAACCCTTCACTTTGTATTTTACATCTCTCTTAATTTTTATCATCTAATAATTTATAATAATCATATAATTTAATTAAATAATTTCATTACTTGCTTAAATTACAAAACAAATAATGTAATAAAATTACATTATTAACTCAGATACAGAAATTAAAGTTCAGTTAAAAGCTAGGTTGTTACAGCATGAACAACAATTAACATGTAATCATTCATCTACATTAGTCCTAGAACTCACAGTAATTGGTTAGAAGATTCCAAAGCCTTCCAATAAAGCCACAATAGGCCGGAGAATGGCTAAAGCTTGTAATCAAGCTCCTTTCGACTCAATTCACCCAGAAGCATTCATAACGCGTACACGTAAGCCCTCGAACACAATATAAGACCCTAAGAGTGGGCTAAGGGTATTGGGTTATCAAACCGAAAGTACTAAGTTCAATTGAGGCCCTACAAGTTCCGGAATGGATTAGAGGCCCTCAAACCCCTTTAAACACTTAATTTAGAGGTGCAACGAACGAATAAGACCCAAGCATCGACCCCCGACCAACAAAAACAACATTTTGGGGCATAAGGGTGGTCAAGGCGCGACCCAGGTTAGGGTAGCGCCGCGAACAGGTCTCTGGTTGCAACCAACTGCACAATTTCAAGTTCCAAATGCTCACCCAGAGCCCCCAAACCTCCATAAACGTTTTTGTAACTTTGGAGAGACTTCACCAACAATATTTATAGCATAATAAGGTTACTTAGACACCTATAAATATATTATAATGATTTCATAACATTTCATGATTCCATGGAGCTCATACGGACTCCGAACGAGTCCGAAAATGACCGAAAGCTCCAACCGACAACACTAAGCTCCATTTGAGCTCATAATCAATTCCAACCAGTACCATAGCCATATTAAACATATTTGGGCTGTGTTTAGACATTAACATCATAATCAAACATTAATTTCAACCCAAAAATGATTATGAACTCATTGTGGCATTTCACCGAACACGTGGTGTGCGGTTTCGACTTAACACACCAACTTGAGCCTTTGCTCGAGTTAAACCCCAACCAATACATGAAATCATTAAAATAACATATTTAGATCATTTTATACCCTTCCCACACATTTAAATCATAAAAGATTGCCAATTGGTTCATATGAACTCTTTTGGTTCACAAAGGGGTTAAAACCCAATTCACCTCTTCAAAGCTCCAAATGAGCTTCTACTTAATTCCATTTGATTACATATCATCATCTAACCTATATGGATCAATAATGAGCATATTCATCCTCCTAAAACATCAAACTCAAATCCATAACCCATGAGGTCATTTGAGCCATAGATTGGGTTCAAACCAAAACTAACTCAAACTACCAATGTAGTTACATATTATGCCTCCATTTTGATCATATAACAACATACTAAAAGATGGGAGCCTTTACAAAACATTTAAACATAAACTCATTTAGGGTTTCATTCTTCAAATGAAGAAAGGAGAAGAAAGAAGATGAAGTAGGAGTGTAAGGTCTTGTAACTAACAGATCTATCTAGACGCGACACACACCAACGAGTGTGGAATCCTCGTTAGCGGCTTGACGGATATAACACTCACACGGAACACGGAGAATACCACAACGTTGTACGATCGACCACGAACGAACCTACGCGATGATTCTCTCCGAACGAACACAATATCAGCTGATAAACTCGAGATCGCCTTTTGCTAATTGCTCACACGAATTCTGCAAAAGTCTTCTAATGATTCGAGTTAATCCCTAATTATAGAGGCTCATTCGAGTTTGTCATGGGCCAAACTCGAAACAGGCCCAAGGCCCATTCGAATTTGTCCCCTTGACAAATTCGAAACTACCTCATTCGAATTTGTACCAAATTCGAATCTGCCTTATGTGTAAATTCGAATATGCACTAAATTCGATTTTCACAAGTCAAACTTTTATTTGAACATATGCTTAACTTATGTTTGAATTAATCTTTGGACTTTATGTTTGAACTTCTTGTAATACATTACATCAAGTTCAAACATACAATCAATAACTATCAAACACATATAAACACATATATCAAACACTAGTTAGTATTCAATACTTTGTAACATGACTTAGACAAAATGCTAATACGACTTAGACTGCTATCGTCACACAGGGTTTACCAACAGACTCCCCCTTGACGATAGCTTCTAACTATTTACATTTTGATTAAGAACTAGTTTTATTCAAGCTACTGCCAGCATACAATCCTTGCTCAAAACATATTTTAACTACATTCTGATACTTTCTAGCCTCAAACTCCATATGTGCATCACTCGAGATTTGATGAGTGTAAAGCACTTGCAGGTCATCCTTGGAAAGATTCACTAGGTGCAGCGGATCGTACACTCTAAGAATCACTTTTACTTCAAAGTCCTCCATCACTGCTTCACCTGATTCACTTTCCACGTACCACCAATTGAGGTTTTTCAAAACGTTCTGTGGCATTGGCTTGAGAGGAACTTTCTTCAGACCTCTAACTGGTTTATACTGAATTTTCATCCACGGTCTACCAGTTAGAGGATCAATTCGAGTATTGTCCATCACTCGTTTACCAACTCTTGGATTGAGCCTTTCAAATTTTCTCGACCTCCCTTCTTTTCTGATGATCTTAGCTATGACTTCAGCATAAGGGTCGTCGCCAATATTTATGAGCTCCTTCCATGCTAACGCCTTTATCTCAACCTTTGGCAAGGAGTTGAAATCTTTCAGTCTTCTTCTGAGATACTGGAGGCCATCCTTTCGCTTGATAATGAATAGTTGCAGTTCTCGATCAAAGAACCAGCTTAAAATATTTCCTGATAACTCTCCAGCACCGGGCACGCGCATCTTTTTCTTCAGCTCTAAATCTTTTTTCTCTGCCCTGAACCACAGCTTCCTTTTTTCTTCATTGGTAAGCTCTCTGACAGGTTCTTCAATTGATGATTCAGCATTTAAAGCAGCTTTGACTACTTCTATGTCAATCATATTATTTCCTTCCAACACATATGTATCTGTGATAGGGTTTTGTTGAACGATGATCTCATTCGCCTCATCTTCTTCATCAACATAGACCTCATCATCAGATTTCCAGTCTGCTATGTCTTCAGGCACGAACTCCCCCTCTTCAAGGTCTTCAATTTCATCCTCAAAATCAAAACCAAAGTCTAGGGGCTCTTCCTCAATATCCATTAACGCTTCAATCATTTCATGCATTTCACTCTCTGTGACCTTTGAGGAGCTTGCTTCTCCTCCTTCTCCTCCTTGAACAGGCTCCCCCTGAGTTTCAGCATATAGAGCAGCAGGAAAATCTACTGGCTCATTCTCTTTTGGTGCACTGGGATCATCGCTTCATCTTCATCATCATTTCCCCTTCTTGGCTCCTCACTATCCCTACAACTCGTCTCTCCCTGAGCCTTTAGATTTTTCAATAACTGCTCGATAAGGGATCTCATTGATCGGATTTCGGCAGCTTGATCTGCCACAAAGGATTTTAGCTCAAGATTTTCTTCCTCCATCTTTCCAACAGCTTTCTTTAACTCAGCATTATCGTTTTCAACATTGGCATTATGCTTCTGTATTTCCCCAATAGCCTTTGTCAACTGAAAGATTTGGACTTGCTGGAAGTCAACCTTGCTCCTCAGCTCAGTAAACCTTTGATTGTCCATGAAGGTTGATGATGTGGATGGTATGGATTGGATGGGAGTTGGGATGATTGGTAGAGGAACGGATGTTTGAATAGGTGGTGGTGGTGGTGGAATGGGTTCTGATGTTTGGGCGGAAGGTATTTCTGGCTCAGGAGCAGAGGCTGATGAAGCTCCCTGCATGAAACGGTGCCTTTTGGCTCTCTGCCTGGTTACCAAAGGAACTTCTTCTTCTTCTTCAAAATCTGAGTCATCTGACTCCCTTGAAGCTCTTCTCCTTCGAACTTCTTCCTCAACCACCACTAATCTTGATCCATATGTCCCTATGTGAATGGACGGATCTGAAGTCACAGTGTCAAGGGCCTCAACCTCAATCTCCTCAACTTCTTCTGACTCAGAATCAGAAGTTGACTCGGCTTCGCCTTCTAGCTCAGGTTGATACTCATCTATCTGTTTAAAAATATCAACTTCTCCATCTGGAGGCTCCAAGAGATCTCCAACGAGTTCAGTAGTAATCTCCTCATTTGCATTAGGCCCGGCTGCCCAAATTTCCTCCAAAGTCTGAAGTCTCGGATCCGATACAGGTGGTACAGTAGAAGGACCAGCCTCTTCCGTTTCTTGCACTTGACTTGTGGAAGGCCTAGCAGTCTGAGTTTGTCTCGCAGAAGGTCTTTGTCTCCTCCTCTGTTGCTGAGGCCTAGGTTGTGGCGATTGCTGTTGCTGTGGTTGCTGTGGAACCTATAAATCCCCTGCCCAGTTGGCATCTTCCCCTACTTGGAAATCCGGATTAATTACTGCCCCAAACAGTGGTGCCTCCACTGGCCTCGCTAATCGTCCTCGATGAGCTTGACAATCTGCAAAGATGCGTTTATCAATCACCGCAACACTTTGAATTTCATTTTGCTGTGGCAGATTCGGTAGAAAATGTCTAATCAGCATCATCACGAATCGCGGATATAGTAGAAATCTTTCTCTATCTGGAGCTGTTATTTGTTGAACAAACTCTATAAAGAACATCTCTGAGAAGCTAAACCTTTGATTGTACACCAATGCTATCATCCCTGACTGAATCTTTGACACAATGTAATCAAAGCCTGCTTTCTTGGCGGCAAAGCACAACATAAAAACGTGTGCAAGATATCGCCACTGTCCTATCAGCCCGCTCTTCATGAAAGAAGACTTAGCCACGTCCAGGCTATACCCCATTCTAACTAAAGCCACCTGCCTGATTGATAACGGGAAGTCAATCGGCCCATTCTCTTGTTCTTGAGATCCCAGCTGCAAAACTTGACGTAATATATCCGCTGAAAACACTAGAGGGTGTCCAGCGACCCTCGTCCTCAATACTGTCGGAGTAACAGTACAGTCCACTTGTAAATGATCCCAAAACTGACGAACGTAAGGGATGACTATCTGAATATTATGGGATAGAGCATATGCAATCCTTGATCCAATCAGAAAATCCACCATCTGGCGGTAGGCTTGACCCTCTGGAATCGCATGGTCAGGAGAGATGACCATATTATCCTTAGGAACGAAAATTCTATCTGCCATGACTGCACAATAAAGCATATAAAATATTAGAATTATTATAAAGAAATAAACTTGTTTAAATTCAAATTTGTTTTATTTTGTACTTGTATAAGTACAAAATCCAACACTTATGAATTTCTACAAGTTTGATTTAAACTTTAATCAAATAATTCGAATATAATGGTAAATTCGAACAACAAATTCGAAGCACCACTCATTCGAGTTTAGTGACTTATTCGAGTTTAGTGAAAAACTCGAATCTAGCCAAGAACAAACTCGAAGGAGTCGGTCACTTTAATCACAATACTCCAAGATTTTAACCATTTTAGACGTAGAAAATCACATCCATTAGTCCTAATAGGTTCTAATCAAAGATATTTGTAATCAATTTGACATTTCATCGGTTCAAAGTTTGTTATTTTGAACTACAAACTTTCCACCATGAAAACTTAAAAGTCCTTTAATTTTGGCTCAAATGGAGTCTAACACCACCTAAATCTTGTACAACACTATTGATTATACCTAGATTTGTTGGTAGTCTCGAACACAAATGGACAAAAGTCGACAAATAGTGAGAAACTCGAAAATCGGCAAAGTCGAAAGAACAAACTCGAAATCGCTTGTCAGTAAATTCGAAGGCTTAAAATCGAAAGTAGGTGATAATGACTTGTCACTGTTGACCTATTTATATCAACCACCTTCAAGTTTGTCTACATTCGAATTTATCAGCAAATTCGAAGAATATGCCAAGTTCGAATGTATATTCGATTTTACCTTAAACTTGAACTTAAACTTGAAAATTTTGAAAATATTGAAATTTTTTGAAATAAATTCAACTTTTTCAACTTTTACAACCTTTTCGTGTAACTGAATAAACTATGCCAAATCTTTTACCCTAAGCATAAGATTTTCACGCAATGTTTATTTTATTCAACTAGGAATGCACACTCAGTAAATTTTAACCTTTTTCCTAAGTAAGGAAAAATAAAAATAAAAATAAAAATAAAATTTTAAAAGTAAAATAAACTAAGATAAATTAAAGTAAAAATTGTGAACAAAAATTAAACTTAGACTAAACTAACTTATCTAAAATTTACAACCTCTACTAAACACTTAACCGAATATTTTTTATGAGTATAGTCAAAGAAAGGTTCAATCAGATAGCGGTATCTAATACGCACTTTCAGTATTCAAACTTTCACACTTAGGAATTTTTGATTCCTTTGATTGTTTGTCGTGACATACATTTCTAGCCGATTGTTGGTATCATTTTCCCTTTAAACATGTTACATTTCGGAATATCCCTTGGCCTTTTTATTTATCATGAAATTATCTTACGTGACTCAGACATAGACATACTTTTATGATCAAGGCATACACACAACTAGGTTTGGGCCACCATCTCTCTCGATCTGTATTCATGAATGTTCGGTATAGGAAGGATTGGGACGTGGGCATAAGGGCCTTTATGACACAATTAATAATTCGATTCATTTTCAATTAGGCCTTGCTCTAGAATGAATGTTGGCCTAGATAGAGGAATAAAAACTAGCTCGACCGGAAGGGAGAGGATAGGCGAATCAGTAACTGAAATGAAAGCTGCCGCCCCCTACTTGCTCATTCGCAATGACTACCACAAGAAAGTAGCCCCTATCTCTAAAGGGGCTACCTAAACCAATCATCATATCGGTCCCTAGGCCCCATTGCTGGAACGCTACTAAGGTATAGGTTCGCAATAATTAAAATTGGTTATTTTAAAAAGAAAAGGCGCTATTTAGCCTGTACGACTTTGGTATGATGTCCTTCCAACGTGGATTCACGTAGAACATCGCGCCAGGACATATTGGCGGCGCAAAGATATATGATCACCTGATGACCCTGGGGTACTATTGGCCAACTTCACAGTTAATATTGTGACAAGATGTGACCCAATCAAACACTTAATGTCTCGAGCTATACTATACCATTTATTGATGGGCGAACGACGGGGATTGAACCCGCGACTTTACTTTCCAACTCGAAGTAGATGATTTTACCTTTCCTGCTTAGTGGAGCTAGGCTAGGAACCTCTTCCATTCCAAAGTTTCCGAATTAGCTTTAGAGATTGAGCAAGTGTAAAAAGTATAGAGTGATCTGGTTTGCTATAACTTTTTGGTATTTGCAAACTTTCTTTAAAAGGCAAACATCGGACACATGTCTGTATTTTCATACAACAAAGTGTCTTAGTTTGTCTTAAGGTTTATTTTTAAAGCTATCAAGACAGCGGTGACAGGTCTTTACCGACGTACAACAAAGCGACTTATCTTGCTAACTCGAATCAAAACAGAGGCAACAGGTCTGTACTTACGTACAACAGAGTTACTTGTTTTGACTCTCAACTCAGTATGATTTTTCTATGCTTTCCATTTTAAGATGTATCTGATGTTGCTATACATCCCCAGAAAGTTTGCATACCTCATTTAAAATCAAAGTCTGTATGTCTCTAACATAAAAATTAAGACCGATTGGTCATACATCTAAGTTAGTGACACGTTTGACTTTTTCTTGAGTATTTTATTAGCCTTGAGACTCACTATATGTATTATGCCTACCAACATATCTAACTAGATAATGTATAACACTTAGAATTTTAGGTGCATTATGTGTGAAAGTTAAACACTTAGAGATTGTAAAGACTGTGCTAATTTTCGTCACTTTGAACCTATGCATCTAAGACTTTAACTCTTTTTCTGATATTCTCTTTTTTTGAATTTTTTATGGTTTTCTCTCTTTTTTCTTTTGTTTTTCATAAGTAATAGCAATAAAATAATATAACCTACTAACTTACTAAAAATAGTAACTATCCTAAGTTACTAAACTTACTATAAGGAAAAAGAAAGACTACTGCTATAAAAGGAAATAAAATTCTACTAAGGTCAATTCACTCTGGGTTACGCATTCCATTTAGTTGAATCAAATACTCAAACCCTGACTTATCAAAATCTTTGGTAAATAAATCAGCATTATTATCATCTGTTGCCACTTTTACCAGCTTGATTAAGTTCTTTTCAGCACAATCACGTATAAAATGATGTCTTATGTCTATGTGATTGGTTTTATTATGTTTTACTGGATTATTAGTTATAGCAATTGTAGACTGGTTATCTATCCTAATAGGAGTATGAGTGTAAGTCAAATCGTAATCCCGCAATTGTTGTTGTATCCACAGAACCTGTGAACAGCAACTGCCAGCAGCAACGTATTCGGCCTCGCACGTTGACACGGCTACCGAAGTCTGTTTCTTGCATTGCCAGGAAACGAGTCTCCCTCCTAGGAACTGACAACCTCCAGTTGTTGACTTGCGCGTCAAGCTGCATCCTCCGTAGTCTGAATCCGTGAACGCTTCCAATTCCACATCGCCCTCCGCGTGATACCAAAGTCCCAGCTTCGGTTTCGACTTGAGGTATCGTAGAATCCGCTTCACAGCTTTCATGTGCATCTCTTTCGGATTAGCTTGAAACCTAGCACAAATACAAACAACAAACATAATGTCAGGTCTTGAAGCAGTTAAATACATAAGTGACCCAATCATGGCCCGATATAATGTCGGATCCACATCGGTATCACTTTCAGTACCCGGTCCGAGATTGTGATTCACTTGAATCGGCGTGCTGAAATGAGCTGTCAGTTTTGTCCCTTCCATCCCGAAGCGCTCTAATATGTCGTAGACATACTTCGTCTGATGGATAAACATCCCCTCCTTCTTCTGGTCAACTTGCAAACCCAAAAAGAAATTCAACTCACCCATTGCACTCATCTCGAATTTTGACTTCATCACCTTCTCAAAATCCTTGCACATTTGCTCGTCTGATGATCCAAAGATGATATCATCGACGTACACTTGTACCAAGATGAAGTGTTCTCCCTTTCGCTTTACAAACAGCGTACTGTCTATCCTTCCTCTTTCAAAGCCATTTTCTAACAAATGGATGGACAGAGTCTCGTACCACGCCCTTGGTGCTTGATGCAATCCATACAGAGCCTTATCTAATCGATATACTCTGTCTGGATATTTCAGATCTGTAAACCCGGGCGGCTGTTCCACATACACTAGCTCCTTCACTTTCCCATAAAGGAAAGCACTCTTAATGTCTAGCTGATGCGAACACCTCATTGTAATCGATTCCCTCCTCTTGGTTGAAACCCTTTACCACTAACCTTTCCTTGTTGCGAGTGACTATACCCCGATCGTCTCTTTTGCACTTAAAAACTCATTTGGTTCCTATTGCTATTTCCCCTCGAGGTAATGGAACTAACTCCCACACTTCTAGTTTCCTAAATTGTGACAGTTCTTCCTGCATCGCTTCAACCTAAGAGTTATCTTTTAGTGCCATTTGCACGTTTTTCGGCTCTACTTGCGAGATAAAACAAGAATAGAGGCAGGTACGAAAGCCTCAGAGTCATTTATCACCGACAACAACACAGTGTTGTTATTTAAACTACTCCTAGTCCGCACACCCGCATTAGGATTTCCTATGATGCTTTCTATAGGGTGGTTATTGTTGATCCTAGATGTCTCTATCTCGTCAACTCTCAGATTATCTCCTAAATTTGATCCTATTTCACCTAACTGGGGAACGACCTCAGATTCCACATTTTCTTCCTCGTGGACAGTTTCCTCAGAGTTGGAAGTTGTTGTCTGAGTCTGATTCTCATTTGTAGGTGCTTCTGAATCAGTGACTTCTGGAGATCCATCTTCAGTTGAAGTAGGCTCGGATGTTGATTGAAATGTAGTCCTCGGTAAGCTATGACCTTCGTCATTCAGATTCAACGACGCCATGTCCTTTTCGATAGAACCCTTGTTCCATATGAATTCTCCACTTGGTCTAAGAACCCGATGAGCTTGGAAGCCGTCTCGTCCTTTGTACCTAGAAAGAAAACCCAAGAAAAACGTGAGTAATCGTCAGTAATAACTAAACAGTACCAACTACCACCTATACTCCTTTCGTTGATTGGTCCGAAGAGGTCCATATGCAACAAATCGAATGTGGCAGCGATGGAGTTCTGAGTCTTGGACTTGTGTGCCTTCTTGTGTTGTTTGCCCTTCTTGCATGGTAGACACTTATCCTCAAACTGAAAACTCTTCATAGGCACACCTAGCACTAATCCATTCTTCGTTATATAGTTCATTTTCCTTAGGTGCAAGTGTGCCATACGTCTGTGCCATAAAACCGACTCAGTCTCTGAAGCTTTAGATAACAGACAGATTGGACCCATCGAAGATTCCGGCTTGTTCATATCGAGCATGTACAAGTCATTCTTCCTTGGTGCCCTCATCAGAATCCACTCTTCAGGTATCTTGAAACCCGGTTTTAGCACCAATGCCTCAGTATCAGTGAACAGCACTGAATTCTTCTTATCACAGATTTGAGATACATTAATGAGATTGTGAACCAGTTTATCAACGTGATAAACTTGATCCAACTTGATCGTCCCATTAGTGACCACTCCAGTACCCGTGATGTTTCCTCCCTTATTGCCCGTGAATGATACAAATCCCCGATTCCCTCCCTTGAAGTCTGTAAGTACACTTCTTTCCCCTGTCATGTGCCTGGAGCACCCACTGTCGACGAACTATTTGTTATTTAGACTGTGGTTATCTCCTGCACATGAAAGAAAATAGGTTAGTTATCACGGGTAACCCAAGCCATAACTGACTTGGTAATACCATTCTCGTCCACATACTTAAACTCTTTCAAATACCCATCTCTCCTTTCAGGTGACTTGGGTCTTTGAACTGGAGTTTGTTGTGGTGCCGAGTGATTTAAGTTCACTCTTTGCCTTTGTGTAGGCATTTGTTGTGGAGCTCTTGAATAATTATGATTATAATTCATTCAGACTGATATCCCTGAGCTCTACCCGGTGTTTGATGTCTAACAGGAGTGTGGGACCTAACCGGAGTGTAAGCTCTGCTAGGTGTTGTACTCCTATATTGTTGTTGCGGTCAAGACCTAGATTGATTAATGACTCGATTTGGTGAATTAGTCCTAATCACTTCTTTTGGTCCACCTTTCACCGGTATTTGTTTCACAGCCGTTTTTGGTGTAGCTTGCACAGTTTTCTCGGTACTCTGAGAACTACTAGTGCTTGCAACACTTGTAGAAGGCTTAACTTTTTCTGGCTTTCCTGTCTTAGGTGTATTGTCTACTCTCCTATACGGACAGCTAGAAGCAACGTGCCCCCTTTCGTGACATCTAAAGCAAGACATTTTGTCAATTGACTTCTTGTGTGTGCCCTTTGACTTAGGTGTCTCACTAGTGTCTGGTTCTTTTGGTGCATCTATAGTGACTGGTTCATCATCCTGATCATTAAAGTCAATTTTGTGTTTTCCTACAGGTGTATCACTAGAGGATGGCACAAATTTAACTTTCTTAATCTTAACATTAGTATCAGTCACCTTAGTTGCATTTTCCTTTACAGGTTGAGACACTGGTTTCAGTATTTCCTCTAAGTCTACTGATTTCTCAGTTTTCTCCTGAGGTTGAGGTACATAGTTGTCATTGAAAGGCGGAGGACTCTCATGATATCCTAGACCTACAGGCTTTTTAGATTGACGTTGTGCATCTAAAATTTTCCCTAGGTTAAGACTTGAGTTCCTAAACTTTTCAAGTTTACTATTTGCCTCAGCTACCTTCACCTTAGACTCAGCTAGCTCTATGTCTTTGGTTTTCAGCTCCTTGGTTAATGCCTCAACATGTTCATACATGAGTTCTAACCTAACACACTGTTCGCTCAGTTTGTCCTTTAGAACTATAACATCTTGTGCATCAGCCTTAAGCTTATCCCTAAGATCTTGCTTTATATCTATCACGCTAGCATTATCTGATTTTAAAGATTCATTTTGAGCAGATATGTTTTGATGTGATTCTAGTACTAAATTTAACCTATCGTTAGAAGTAGCACTTAAAACACACAACTCATGGAAAAGAGAAAAGTTCAGACTTACCTTTGTATGATCTGATTCCACATTGGCCATCTGAGCGGCAAACTCCAGGAGTGTCTGATCATCTGACTTCTCTACCCACATCGGACTGCTTTCATTCTTACTGCTGTCCCCTGTGATCTGCTTTGCCCCTTCACATCCAGTCTCAGTCACTTCAGCCATAAAGGCTCTAGCGTTCGTTTCTAGATGTGTACTCCAGTCATAAGTGCCGTCTAACTGTCTGTCTGATGTGACATTAGATAACAGACCAGCTATATTTGCTTGACTGGTTGAAGTACTCGGAAGATATCGCTGTTGTGATTGGTTCTGATACTGTCCATGATTCTGATTCTGTCCTTGGTAATTCTTTACCTTCGGTCTCTGACACTCTCTAGCGAAGTGTCCTAACCCTTGACAGTTGTAGCATTTCACCTTGGACTTATCGAAGCCAATCCTGTTGTTACTCATATTCAGATTTCTTCCCGTCCGTTTGATGAACCTCTTAACTCTCTGAGTTACCATGGCCAGTTGCCATTGTAGATCCATCTCTTCAAGATCGTCAAGGTCTACCTGATCATAATCTTCATCCCATAGCGCGGGATCGTTGATTTTACCTTGAACACAATTGCTGTAGGCGGCCACAAATGAAGCCAACAGATTTAGATGGTCTTCAGCCGATTTTGCGCTCATAGGCATCTTAGAATATCCCTGAGATGTAGATGCCGGTGTAGCCTGATGCTGCTGTTCTTTTGGTCTAGTAAACCCTAAGAAAGCCCTACTCTGTGAGTCTTCTGGCTCAGCTGGTGACGATGTTTCTCCCAAGAAGAAGGCTGTAGATGTCTTCATTTCGGCTGCTACTGAAGGTTTTGATTTTCCAAAATACATTGCTGGATTTTGAACTTGTTCATAATCCGTTTCTGCCTTCAATAACTCAAAATGATACGTCCTCAGCGTTCCCACAACATTCTCTAGAGTGAGAGTATGGTATTTATCCTCATCATGCTTAATCAAAGCCACACACATCGCCCATTTGGCCGGTAAAGCATCCAGAAGCTTATTATTCTTCTCAGTGTCACTATACTCAATATCATGAGTGTCTAACTCAGTCAGCAGATGATAGAAACGCGTGATAGTGTCTTCCAGCTTTTCATCCTTCAATGCTTTGAAGATCGCAAACTGCTGCTGTGGCACCCTTGCCACAACAACCACCAATTACAATCTCCCAGGATTTTATCACCATCAAACAGTACATAATGATCTGATAACCTAGATTTTAGTGCGGAAGCATTAAAAACATAAAATAAAAGTAGTGCAAAAGTGTCAAACACCCTATGGTGCTACAAGGTACCATAACTAAGTCTACATATCCAAATGCAATTATTACAATCATCCCAAACATATTATAACATCTGTTCCACAACGTAAATACCGATTAAGTAACAAATTTCTTCCAAATCTTCTCAAATGGCCTAACGAGAATGTCCAGCAGAAGACTTCCCTTTTCCTGCAAAAAAATTCAACAACTAAAAGGGTAAGCGATTGCTTAGTGAATACCATATGATTTTACGCATTCAACATATCTTTATGATGCCACCCGGAGTAACCCCGGTAACACATACCGTATACTCCACACGCACCCAAGGTACGCAAACCTAGGCCCGCAGCCCCTTCGAGTTGACACTCGGCATTAAGAAATCCACCATACTGAGGCAAAAATACCATCGGGGATGTCATACTGTCTATCCTGGCCATAGAGGTGTCAAACTCTTGGCTCATATAGCACAGTAACATCAGAGTACAGATGCGACCACACAGGTCCATCATCATCAACAGGATGCACAACAAATGAAAGGACATGCAACAAATGTGAATGTGCATCATTATATATACGCATGTTAGTAGAATGCCAAACGAAAGTGAAACAACATGCCTCAGCAGGCCTAGCAAACATAAAGCAGATGTAAACATGCTAAAATCAAAGGTACTCACAGTGGGTGCGTAAATAAATGATAACCAATATTATTTCTCCGTGGCCTTTCAACCGGATCCACCAAGTACCCCACTGTGGGTTAAACAACACCACAAGGGACCTGTTACATTAATTACATCAATGCCTCATATCAATAACCGTTTAAATCTTCGAAATCCAGTTTCATAAGTTTGGCGATATTTTCCCACATTTAGGGTCTATATCCAAATTCGAACTATAACTAAGTTTGAACCCATTTCATGTTCATATATCATCCTTTATATAACTCGTGCTATTCTACGTGTTGTTTATGAGTTTCATTCAAAATACACAAGTTTAGAGAGTCTATTTCTCAATTTTAGGCATTAAACTCGAATTTAATGGGTTAGATTCGAAATTAATCATCAGATTCGAACCCTACCATCAGATTCGAACCCTTCTTCGAATCTATCATCAGATTCGAACTGGCCTTCGAGTTTATCATCAGATTCGAACCCCCCCTTAGAATCTGATGGTACACCTTCGAATCTAGCACCAAACTCGAGTCTGTTCTTACATTTCGACTCTGTTCTTGACATATTCGAGTCTGTTCATCATTTCAACTTAAATCCTTCATTTCTAAGGCCTAAAATCAGTGTTATATCATGTATGATGCATATATTCGATTCTACTATGCATATAGTATCATAATCCAGCAACATTTCAAGCAAAACAAACTTAAATTTGCATAAAATGATAGATTCGAATTCTTAGTTACTTTAAAACCGAAACCATAAACTAAAAAGGTTCGATTCTTACCTCAATTCGTATGAAATCTGAAATCCGTTTGTAGATTGTTGTTGTACTCTTCGATATCTTTCCGATGACGTATAATTCTCGAAAATCCGACGGTCGGTTTGTAATATATCTTAGAGAGATGTAGAGAGAAAATTTCTAGTGAGATAGTGTAAACTAGAAAAATGAAGCCTATTGCCCTTTATATACTATTTTCGTCATTTTTGCACATTTCACCACTCGACCTAACCGGTTCCATAAAATACTGATTTAATCTTAGAATTGTCATAAATAACTTTTATAATCTTAATTTTCCACAAAATTGATTCTGAGTTCAATTTTCTTAAAAATAGCAACAAATTTGCTAAATATCCAATATGCATAATAATCGCCCAAATTCAACTTAAATACATAACTTTCCACCTAATTAATCAAAATACATCAAAAATAAATCCGAGGATGTTACAGCATGGGCTCCACCACGCTCAACTTCGTCCTCGAAGTTACTCGGACTCAAACAACTTCGGATACTTTCTTAACATTTCCGACTTAGCTTCCCACGTATGATTTGCTCCTTTATGATGCTTCCAGCGTATAAGCACCATTTCTATCTCCTTGCTCCTTAATTTCTTCAACTTAGTATCCAGTACACACTCCGGCTCTTCCACATACCGGAGCCTTTCATCAACTTGCAGTTCAGTATGGTCGGCCCAATCCTCGTTACTAGAAGTAAATGACTTTCGGAGATTTCCAACGTGAAACACCGGATGTATGCCCGACATCTCTTCCGGCAATTTCAAACGGTATGACTGATTCCCTACTTTTTCGGTTATCTTAAATGGTCCGACGAATCTCGGAGCCAACTTTCCCCTCTTCACAAAACGAGTAACACCCCTCATGGGTGATACTTTCAGATAAACCCAGTCATTCACTTCAAAGTTGATCGGTTTGTGCCTCCGATCATAGTAACTTTTCTGACGATCCTGGGCCGCCTTCATGTTTTGCCTGATCAATTGTATCTTTTCATTTGTTTCTTGAAGTAACGCCGGCCCAGCAATCGGCGTTTCGCCCGTTTCTCTCCAACATGTAGGACTTCTACTTTTCTTTGCGTACGGAATTTTAAACGACGCCTTCTTTACTTTATCATGATAATTGATGTTATATGAAATTCCTATCTAATCCATTGATCTTTTCAGCTTTTACCTAAATCCAAAATACATTATATTGTCATATATACCAATATGAACAGTGAGTTATTGGGAAAAACCCCAGAATATAAACTTACTTCTTCGACCCCTAAAGTATAATTATGATACACATGGTTTACTTTAACTATTGTTTTATTAATCAATTTCAACACTTATCACAACCAACAACTTAGACTAAAGTACTAACATTGATTGCACCAATGCAGTAGTTACAATTTAATTAATCGACTCCAAAAATTTAAACAAAACTCATGACCACTTCCGATTCTCCCTTAGATTCCGAGTCGTAGTATTAGACCTTTCTTTACTGTATAAGCAAATTCTCATCATTATCCAAAGTCTCTTTAATCTTCTTATTGATCAATTACCATATCAATAAATATACTATCCTCATGTATCATCATATTTCCTTCCTATTTAATTACAATTTTCATACATATTTTACTTATATTTCACATTGTACATTCCCAAATCTCATATCATATGGACACCAGTCTTGTATTATTATATCCTCGTATACTTTCCCCAAAATTTCTAAACTAGTTTCCTCATATAATGTTCGTATATATATATATATATACCAATATTGAAACAAGTTCTTTGATTCCAATTACAAACTATTCTCACGATATTCAAAACATCTTTTCCAATTCAGAATTTTAAAATCCATTTTAGCTTATTCATCAAATGCCTATTCATACATTAATGTATTCTTATTCATAATCATCATCTTACTTATAATAGTATCAACTTTTCCTAATACTCATGTTCATGTTATCTTTAGAATCATAAACTTTTAATGAGGTTACGTATAGAATCTTAAAGTATTCTTCTAAAATGACCCATTTTTCCACAATTATAGCAAACATCAGTCCTTCTTTGACATTTGTCATTCTTATTCATAATGTCGACATCTCCTCCATCTATCACGTTACATTCACTAAATGCTATCGGAGTATGATCCAAATCGAAGACTACATCTTCAATTTCTAAGGTGCGGTTACGGTATAAGCAATCAAATTTGGCTAGAGTGTTACTAGTAGTTTCTATGTCAATTATAACAAGTAACTTAAACAGTGTCATGACTATTCGTTGCACAAAACAGTAGACACAAAAGACCTATTGATATCAGAATTAAACATTACTAATGCAAGCAAAATTTAACTCATAAACGTACCCATATCCATCTCCGGGTTTTCCCTAGCTTCTTCCGCGGTAATCTGAAATGCACTAGCCTGCCCCCTTTGTGACTGGTTCCGGCGGTTGACTGAACCACCACTTGAACCTCCCGATGATCGTGTTGTAGATGGAGCAGCAGCTGTTGGATCATCCCTTCTGCAATTCCTACTGTAGTGTCCCCATACACCACACTTATAACAAGCATCTCCCTTCCTTGGACATTCATTTTGGTAGTGACCCAATTCTCCACAGCAAAAACATGCACGCCCCTTGGTACATTTGCCGAAATGTTCCAAATGGCATTTATTGCAGTACTGTGGCTCAGTGTTGATAGAGTACGCTCGAGCATGACCCGAAGGACTAGACTGTCGACGGAATGACTGTTGCGGCGAGTACTGCGATGATCGTACAGAACCGGAGTAGTTTCTTTCACGCTGTCGTTTCGGTGGTGAAGGCTGAGTTGGGTTAGTTGAAGCATCAGCAGCAGACCCCATCACATATCCTGACATAATCAAGATTTGTTCTACATTTCTGGCAGCTTCCAGCAGACTGGCAAACGTGGGGTAACGTACGTTGCTCATCACTCTTCGGATTTCCAAATCAAGACCTACCTCAAATCGGGTCACTTTCCTCTCCTCAGTATCCACTTGATGAGGCGCGAACAAACTCAACCTCGTGAACTCTACAGCGTACTGGGACACAGACTTAGTCCCCTGAATTAGCGTCATAAACTTTGCTTCAAGTCTTCGGCGCTCATCAGCCGGGCAGTACTGCTGAGTGAAAATTTCGGTAAACTCAGCCCATGTCATTACAGCAACCTTCTCCATTGTTAATGCATTCACCATCGAGTTCCACCACATTATTGCGTCTTTGGTGAACATGGCAGTAGCGAAACGGACCATGTCCTTCTCAGCACAATCGCTGATTCGGAATGTCCGTTCTGTGGCTGTTATCCATTCCAGAGCAGCAACAGCATCACCCAGTCCATTAAACTCGACTGCTCCATTTCCCTTAAAATCCTTAAACCGACAACTTCTGGGTTTATTAGATGAACCAATATTGTCATCTTGTTCGTCATTGTTTCTCTCTCTTTCCTTATTCTTCCTCTTATCTTCTTTTCGTTTAGCTTCGGCCTCATCTCGAGCCCGAAACTGGTCTTGTATCATCCGATTTTGCTCAGCCATCATGGCTAGCATCATTTCTCTCGTCTCTTCTGGTGTCATTCCTCCTCCAGACATGTTCTGAAATACAAAATATATAACTTGTTTAGTAACATGTCATAAATTTAAAGACACCATCCATTTGTCCCGTATGATAATCAATCTCCTATGATTACTAGATCATAACCTATCTTAGTTCAGATCATTACTTAAACCACTACATATCATTACCTAATGTTTGAGATCAAGACCTCACGGACACTTGAATCTCAAACAACTGCTCTGATACCATCTCGTGTGACACCCTTGCCACAACAACCACCAATTACAATCTCCCAGGATTTTATCACCATCAAACAGTACATAATGATCTGATAACCTAGATTTTAGTGCGGAAGCATTAAAAACATAAAATAAAAGTAGTGCAAAAGTGTCAAACACCCTATGGTGCTACAAGGTACCATAACTAAGTCTACATATCCAAATGCAATTATTACAATCATCCCAAACATATTATAACATCTGTTCCACAACGTAAATACCGATTAAGTAACAAATTTCTTCCAAATCTTCTCAAATGGCCTAACGAGAATGTCCAGCAGAAGACTTCCCTTTTCCTGCAAAAAAATTCAACAACTAAAAGGGTAAGCGATTGCTTAGTGAATACCATATGATTTTACGCATTCAACATATCTTTATGATGCCACCCGGAGTAACCCCGGTAACACATACCGTATACTCCACACGCACCCAAGGTACGCAAACCTAGGCCCGCAGCCCCTTCGAGTTGACACTCGGCATTAAGAAATCCACCATACTGAGGCAAAAATACCATCGGGGATGTCATACTGTCTATCCTGGCCATAGAGGTGTCAAACTCTTGGCTCATATAGCACAGTAACATCAGAGTACAGATGCGACCACACAGGTCCATCATCATCAACAGGATGCACAACAAATGAAAGGACATGCAACAAAATGTGAATGTGCATCATTATATATACGCATGTTAGTAGAATGCCAAACGAAAGTGAAACAACATGCCTCAGCAGGCCTAGCAAACATAAAGCAGATGTAAACATGCTAAAATCAAAGGTACTCACAGTGGGTGCGTAAATAAATGATAACCAATATTATTTCTCCGTGGCCTTTCAACCGGATCCACCAAGTACCCCACTGTGGGTTAAACAACACCACAAGGGACCTGTTACATTAATTACATCAATGCCTCATATCAATAACCGTTTAAATCTTCGAAATCCAGTTTCATAAGTTTGGCGATATTTTCCCACATTTAGGGTCTATATCCAAATTCGAACTATAACTAAGTTTGAACCCATTTCATGTTCATATATCATCCTTTATATAACTCGTGCTATTCTACGTGTTGTTTATGAGTTTCATTCAAAATACACAAGTTTAGAGAGTCTATTTCTCAATTTTAGGCATTAAACTCGAATTTAATGGGTTAGATTCGAAATTAATCATCAGATTCGAACCCTACCATCAGATTCGAACCCTTCTTCGAATCTATCATCAGATTCGAACTGGCCTTCGAGTTTATCATCAGATTCGAACCCCCCCTTAGAATCTGATGGTACACCTTCGAATCTAGCACCAAACTCGAGTCTGTTCTTACATTTCGACTCTGTTCTTGACATATTCGAGTCTGTTCATCATTTCAACTTAAATCCTTCATTTCTAAGGCCTAAAATCAGTGTTATATCATGTATGATGCATATATTCGATTCTACTATGCATATAGTATCATAATCCAGCAACATTTCAAGCAAAACAAACTTAAATTTGCATAAAATGATAGATTCGAATTCTTAGTTACTTTAAAACCGAAACCATAAACTAAAAAGGTTCGATTCTTACCTCAATTCGTATGAAATCTGAAATCCGTTTGTAGATTGTTGTTGTACTCTTCGATATCTTTCCGATGACGTATAATTCTCGAAAATCTGACGGTCGGTTTGTAATATATCTTAGAGAGATGTAGAGAGAAAATTTCTAGTGAGATAGTGTAAACTAGAAAAATGAAGCCTATTGCCCTTTATATACTATTTTCGTCATTTTTGCACATTTCACCACTCGACCTAACCGGTTCCATAAAATACTGATTTAATCTTAGAATTGTCATAAATAACTTTTATAATCTTAATTTTCCACAAAATTGATTCTGAGTTCAATTTTCTTAAAAATAGTAACAAATTTGCTAAATATCCAATATGCATAATAATCGCCCAAATTCAACTTAAATACATAACTTTCCACCTAATTAATCAAAATACATCAAAAATAAATCCGAGGATGTTACAGCTGCTTGAGCATCTCCATACGTTTCCTTCTAACCCTCGGGTTACCCTCACACCTTTTTTCCAATGCCTCCCACAGCTCTTTCGCTGTCTTTATAGATTTCGGAAAGTGTGTAGTATGTCCTGAGGTAACGCCATTCTTATGATAGCGTATGCACGGTTCTCTGCTTCAAACAGCTTTTTGTCATCATCCTTCATTTTAGAATAAGGAACAACCTTTTGTCGTCCCTCGATCTCAGCTGTCGGTGGAATGTATCCTTCGTCGATACAAATCCACATGTGCATATCGTTAAAGCGCGTGAAGTCGGCAAACCGATCCTTCCACCAGTAATTATCTTCAAGTTTCATCAATTTTGGCGGAGTATTTGCTTTTCAGACCTCGTGATCCATCTCCAGAAA
Source organism: Centrapalus pauciflorus (assembly GCA_020465985.1). Classification (NCBI taxonomy): domain Eukaryota; kingdom Viridiplantae; phylum Streptophyta; class Magnoliopsida; order Asterales; family Asteraceae; genus Centrapalus; species Centrapalus pauciflorus. Next base: position 217,211 of record JAANYP010000836.1, on the reverse strand, counting down.
TCGTTGTAGACTTGTAATTGTTTCAAAGATAATTGAATCTAAACTTAATTAATTTAATTCGAAATTAATTTAAATTAATTCTTTCGAATTTAGGTAAATTCGAATCTAATTAATTTCAAACCTATTTGGGATTAAATTCGAGTTAAGTTTTTAAATCCAATTAAATTCGAAAGTGATGACAAAGTCGAAGGTCTCTAAAGTCGAAATTCCAGTTAAATTCGAAAGCTACTCAAACTCAAAACCCAGTTAAACTCGAAGCTCCCTATTCGACTTTAGTGCAAAGTCGAAACCTAAAGTAAACTCGAAATGGCTAAAATCGAAATCACTTTTAGGAAACTCGAAAGGAGCGTATTTTGGTCAAACTCGAAAATGAGCAAAACCTTAATTTCTCCTTAACAAAGTCGAGCGCCGCAAATTCGAGAAACGGCTAATACCTCAAGTTTTTCACGTTTTTCAGATTAAATCAATATTTTTACAAGTAAAAATATTGGTTTTGATAAAAAAATGTGAACTACAACAAAGTATTTCCCGGATTCCAATTTGATAAGCTCGAAAAACACAAAAACACGTGAGATTAACCGTCCAAAAGCGTCAAGAAACCTAGGATGTATAAGAACACCCCGAAGGCTCTGATACCACTTGTAAGGTCTTGTAATTAACAGATCTATCTAGACGCGACACACACCAACGAGTGCGGAATCCTCGTTAGCGGCTTGACGGATATAACACTCACACGGAACACGAAGACTACCACAACGTTGTACGATCGACCACGAACGAACCTACGCGATGATTCTCTCCGAACGAACACAATATCAGCTGATAAACTCGAGATCGCCTTTTGCTAATTGCTCACACGAATTCTGCAAAAGTCTTCTAATGATTCGAGTTAAACCCTAATTATAGAGGCTCATTCGAGTTTGTCATGGGCCAAACTCGAAACAGGCCCAAGGCCCATTCGAATTTGTCCCCTTGACAAACTCGAAACTGCCTCATTCGAATTTGTACCAAATTTGAATCTGCCTTATGTGTAAATTTGAATATGCACTAAATTCGATTTTCACAAGTCAAACTTTTATTTGAACATATGCTTAACTTATGTTTGAATTAATCTTTGGACTTTATGTTTGAACTTCTTGTAATACATTACATCAAGTTCAAACATACAATCAATAACTATCAAACACATATAAACACATATATCAAACACTAGTTAGTATTCAATACTATGTAACATGACTTAGACAAAATGCTAATACGACTTAGACTGCTATCGTCACACAGGGTGTACCAACAAGGAGATGAAGAAGATGATTATACCTTCCAAGATAACAAAATGTGATTACTAAGCTTTAAATCTTCACACTTGGTCAACACATACCCAAACCCTAACTCCTTCCTTCTTTTCTCTCTTCTTTCTTTTGAAAATAAATGAAGGTGTGTGTGTGTGTGTGTTTGAGGTGTTGGACGAAAATAAGGGGGAGGAGGAAAAGGATTTTGGCCTTTGGCCAATCCCACCCGCTAACCTTCATCAATTGACACAATACACCATTCCCATTCTTCTTTTCATTTGAAAATACAACTATAATGCTCTAATTCACATTTTCTCAAACTTTAATACCCAAATGGATAATTTGACATAATCATACTAATCACATTCAAACACCGCATTATACATTCTTTTTATCATACAAGTCTCAATAAAATTAGTTACCTCTTTAGTTAATATTACTATTATTTCCAATTAATAATAGATTTTTCCATAATTATATTAACTCACCATTATTAGGGATATAATAACTTCCTAATTATTTGGGGTGTTACAGTTCTGATTCTAAGGCTTGCTCGGGGACGATCAAGATTTAAGTTGGGGAGGTTTGATAAGACTGTATTATTGTGTGTTTTCAGTAGTTTTAAAGGCTCTTATATGCACATCTACTTCATAACTATCATACTTTTACCTCATATTTGTGTTTCAGGGTCCGGAAGTCATTTCAAAGCACCACGAGAAAATTCAGCGCGAACCGAGCAGGTCGGGGAGTAGGGCTACGCCCACCCTACGCTCCAAAACAGTAAATTTCGAGTTCCAGATCAGTTCCAGCGCAGGCTAGCGTACCCCGGGCGCAGGGGGGCGCAGGGCTACGCCTCTGCGGCGTAAAAAGCCTGGAAACATGTTTTTGAGCCCAAAATCCTAAAAATCTCGTCCTCTATAAATAGAGGTCATTTGCTATCGTTTTTTTGGAGACCTGGAGTGTTGAAAAAACCTTCGAAGCCCTGCTGGAGTTTATTCACGATCTGATTACGAAGACGGTGGATTGCATCCGTTTGAGCCTATGATGATGTCTCCAACCATTCCCGTTGAAGAGCGCACGATGAGCGGCTAAACCGCCATAGCCATTTGCGGAGGATCTACGGCTAAGTTTTACCCTTTTGAATATTTGTTTATGTATTGATATATTTGGATACTTGAATATTATGTGTGATTATTATACATTTGGTTGTGTTATGAGTAATTGGTTTAATTGGTAAAAGCAAGATAGTTCATAGTGATATTATTATTTGTGCCGAGTCCATTAGTTTAGGGATTAAGACAAGTAATGAATGTTGCATGCGCTATGCCGAGATTTATTGGTTAAATTATTTACGAGTAATATGATTAAGTAATCGGTTATGTTTATGTGACCGTTACATGAGATTCAATTGGATAATAACTTATGTCGTAGTGAATCCGCGAATGGTTGTCTTTTAAATTTCTTGTTAATCGATTTGTTAATTGTTTGCCGTTGTTTTACTTATAATTTAGCCGTAACCATTATTCCAAACAAATCACTTAATTCACAATATAATCGCTGTCAATAAACTAAAGAAACTAGCTAAGTTAACCCTAACTAACCTACACGCTCCATGCGGATTCGACCCTTACTTCACTACGCTAAAAAGTTAGATTTAAGGTTATTTCTACGGGCCACAACGACAACGACGGCTCGTCAGTAACATTGATACACTATTAAAAAACGAGACAATGATATAATAAATTATATAACTTAATGTACCAAAAAATATATTATTGTATCAAATAAAGTAATTAATGATATTTATTTTATATATAAAAGAATGTAAAAATGTTGAATTTTGAAAAGTATTAAAAAGTAACTATTAAAAGTTATAACAGAAAAACAAAACATCTATCTATTATATTATAAGAGTAACTACTTGTCACATGATGATTAAATAGACTACCACTTGGATTAACAAGGATATGACATGTGTATTCTATAATTTTCATTAATAAAACAAGAAATTTAAAGTAATTTATTTATAACAAATCTTCTAACTAGGGAATCATTTACTTTTAGGGGGCGTTTGGTTCGTAATTTTTTTCCCCTGAGATTTGTATTCTGTCAAAAGATTTGCATTATGCAGCATTTTTCATTTATCAGGATTTTGTCATATAATTTGTGTTATCTTTTGGAAAAATTTGTTAGTCTGAAGAATGCAATGCAACTGATATTTAATATCCTAGGGGGAGACTGTGTTTTTAAATAACAAAGAAAGGTGAAATTTATGAAATTTTGGGATTTTAAATCCATACTGAAATCTGTGAATCAAACACAAGATTTCAAATGCAAATCCCAAGAAATCCCAGAAAATCCATTAACCAAACGCCCCATAGCTTTTTATCGAAGATTTTCTTTCTCAAGTACCAAAGTTTAAATCTAGTTACTTAAATATCCCGTGTAGCACGCGGGTAATAAACTAGTTTATCTATTATATAAAAATCAAAAGACTATTATAAAAATTTGTTCGTTTTAAAAATAGTTCGAGAGTAATAAATTTTACATCAGAATGTAAAAAAAACAATGTGATCATAATGATATATTTAAATTTTTATTAAAGAATATATGTTAAAATTTATAATAGAACTACAAAACAGTTATATATTATGTACAAAAAATATAATAAAAAGTTGTTATTTTAAAAAGGGATAACTATGTAAAAAACCCCAAACTTGACGGTTTTTTGTGATTAAAACCCCAAACCATTTTTCGTTGCATAGAAAACCCCAAACTAACTAAAATTTGTAAATTAAGGTTTTATCAATGAGTAACCGATTGAAACCGATTATTAATCCTACGTGGACCGGTAAATAACATACGTGGAATAAATTTTAATTGTTGAAACCGGTGTCAAGTATTACAAATCATTTAAACTATCGTTGATAATTTTTAATTGTACTTTTTAAACGGGAATACATCATCAACGAGGGTTTAAATGATGTGTAATACTTGACAACCGATTTCAACAATTAAAATTTATTTCACGTAAGTTATTTACCGGTCCACGTAGGATTTAAAAACCGGATTTAACCGGTTACCCTTTGATAAAACCTTAATTTACTGATTTTTTTAGTTAGTTCGGGGTTTTTTATGCAACGGAAAATGGTTTGGGGTTTTAATCACAAAAAACTGACAAGTTGTTGGTTTTTTGCGCAATTATCCCTTTTAAAAATAGCTGGTATGATAATAAATTTTATATTAAAATGTAGATAAAATTAATGCGATCATAATGACACGTTCAAATATCTGTAAAGCAAAAAACATTAAAAGTTATAATAGAAACACAAAAACTTTGTATATTGTATAACAAAATAATAGTCAAGTTATCACCTTAGAACTTCAACTTTGGCAAGCCAAGAAGTAGGAGGTGGCGTACATCCTGGAGGGCCCGGCCCAAATGGCCTTTGGCCTGGCGGTAAGGTATAAGTGAGAGGTCACAGGTTTGACTCTCGTCGAAGGCAAGTTGTAATTTAGGTGGTGAAAATAAGTCTTATGATAAAGAAGTAGTTTAGGACTAGCAACAGGATAGTTTGTCGTTCAAAAAAAATGCTAGGGCCAGGGGTGTGCGAAATAACCGAACCCAAATAACCCATCTGAACTGAACCTTAATCGGGTTAAATTAGTTGGATTATTCGGTTTTCATGTTTTCTTATTCGGTTTAAATGGTACCCGAATAAGTAATTCAGTTCGGTTTATAGGTAGAATTCTTGTTTATTCGGGTACCCAAATAACCTAAATATATATATATATTTGTCATTTTGTAGATTTGTTTATAATTAAAATTAGAATTGTTTATACATATAATGTAAATATCTATATACGTAAATCATTTAACACATTTTATCCGAATTATCCAATTCATTAAACACGTTTAAACTATTTTGCAGAGATTTTCATTTTTTATACCCAAACTAAATAACTCATTTATTCCAAACCGTATAACCTGATACCCAAAACTAAGTAATCCATTCTCTTATTTGGTTAGGGTTCGGCTAACTAACCACACGTACCCTTAATAACACGAACCAAATAAACCGATACCAATTTAACCCACCCCAATAACACCCTTAAAGACAGCAACAGATTAAGCAAATTAATGATAAAATGGATACCATTCATCGAGTTTTTTAATTAAGAGTATTTATAAGAGCAATGACTAATTTGGTTGCGAAAATACAGTGAGAGTTTTCAATTCAATATTGATATAAACATCAATGACTAAACATGGTTGCTAGATTGAGAGTTTAATATATTTGGTAACAAATATAGTAGTAGCTAATTTTAAGAAATTATTTGTTAAATGCTTATGAAATCTTTAGCAATGAGTAAATGTGTTGCTAAAATAGAGTGATAATTTTTCTTCAATACTGATGATGTGGGTCACATTATCAATATTGGGTTGGACCCAAAAGCCCATGTTTATTTTGGGGATAGCAACTTTTCTGAATATAGGGAGCAGATACGTGATCCTCTCCCCAGGCAACCCTTCTCGCTGGGACCTCTCTTCTCCATGACCACCGCTCCGGCCAGCGGCCGTCGCCGCCGCTCCTCCGCCATCGCTCACCAACAACGCCAACCTCCTGACTCTCCATCTCCACCTCCCTCTTACTCGCTCTCCCTCTCTCACTGCCCCTCTCCTCCTCTTGTTCTCGGGACCACAGTAGCGGCCCAACCCTAGGTGGCGCCGCCGCCATAACACCACCACCGCCATTGCTCACCTCACTGATTCATTTGTCTCCCTCGACACTCAACCACCTATGCCTCTCTTCTTGTTGGTGGCTGATCAGGGTCATATCAGTGGGTCCTGATGCAGCGCCGCCACCATAACCGGAATCGCTGCCAACCGTCAACCCCTTTCCCGCTTCCCATTCGCTCCTCCTGTTTCTGTTTGTTTCTCTAACAACAACCATGGCTAAGTTCAAGCTACCGTAAGTTTATTTAATTTTAGCTACAATGATTACATACTGCATTGTATTCTGAATTGTTCGGACATTGATGTAATTTAATGTGATCTGAGTTTTGTGTTATTAATTGATAATGTTCAAATCTGACTTGATCGTCGGAGGTGGATTCCGGGGCTCCGGCCGTGGGTCCACTTCTAACGAGTTTCTCTTGTTGTTTCAGCTATGGTCCGAGTCCGGGAACGATAAGGAACGGCTCCAACGTCAAATCCCGCCGGACTACGCTTGAACAAATGGCGCCATCCGTGGGACCTCGAACAACTAGCCTTCGTGTTCTGGTTTGGTTTCTAGGTTCTACTTGCTTATTGATCTATGGGTGTAGATTTAAGTCTGACTACTGTTTGATTTAAGTCGCATAATTGTGAATTACATTCATCATTTAGAAGTGTAACCGGAGCAGTTACTGATAGAGGACCCAAATGAGTTAAATTCAGTTTTTTCTCCCGCATAATGACAAGAACCTGATCGAAGGAAAATTTTGACATGAGATAATGATTTTGGGTTATGAAAATTGAAGATTAAGGGGGTGTTTGGATGTAAGCTTTCAAAATGTTAATTGCTAAGGTAAATCGTTGATTAGATTCAGGGAAGGATATATACTTTTACCTTTTTATATATCTGCAATACAACAACTCCTCTTATGCCTCTCCAAAATAGTTGGAATATCAGAATCATAATTAAGTTTATCGTCAAACACTTATATCTGCAATAATTACATTTAATGCACATTCAAACATCCTCAACGAAGAATGCATTCAATTTCTGGCTTTCTTTAAAATTCAGTTTTAATATGATTAATGGGTATGGAGAAAAGTGTGTATCAATCGAATTTCTAGTCAAAATCACAACTAGCCTTCTAGGATTAATTTTCTCTGCTACACCAATGATCAATGGGGTTTTGACTTGTATCAATTGTGTATCGGTAGTATGTTTGGTGAACATCATTTTCAGTATACACCAATCAATATCTCATGACTGCTTTTTGGTCATTATGTCTCATTCCATCTTTCATGGTTATTAAATTTGTTCCCTTATGGTGACTAATTTTGTTATTTTAGTAATTGATGACGGTTTTTGGTTGAATTTTCATTCCAAGGGATTGTAAGTAACTGTTTGTTTCAGACAAACCATGGGTCATTGGCGTTCTAAGCTATATTTTGGATTGTTTTACCTGTTCTGGTTGGCAATATTGGATCATTTCGATCGTTGTAGGTTTTGCCATATTTCTGATTGATGAAATAACCTTAATTAGTCTGACAGCATCTTTATGTGAGTCTGATTCTTACTTGGTTTCACCCATTAAGGTTTGCAATGTCACTAATTGACTGGTCTAACTCTTGGAATTTTAAGGTCTGCTTGTTTATTTAACTTGTTTATTGAGCACTAGTTCATATTTTGAGTTTGTTTAGGGTCATGATTGTTAAAATGGACGTGTTCTTATTGAGCACCTTGTTTTTCTTGCTTGTGATGGGGCTTGAAAAATTTGTTCGTTAGTGCATTCCTTTGTTCTAGAGCATGGTAGAATCATCATATAGGGAGTTAAGTTTCATCAGAGTTTGAACCTATGGAGCCGGTATTACATAATCAAGCAACGTACTTTAAGTCAGGTAAGGGCTCATGTGCATTTATGGTTAAATATTAGTCACTGTGCATCAATTGATTTAAATTATCTATTTTGAATATACATGACTTATCCCATGAGGAATTAGCATAAATTATCTAAAAAATGTTTGACATATTTCACAATATAATGTTAAACATCTCAACTAATGATCTTGATTGGTAATACCAATATTGGTTTTATGGTTCTGCTTAATTGATAGTATCCCAAGATGATAGCAGAGTACCAATATATACCCAATACCAAAATTATTTTGTCAATCCCATGAGATAAAAAAGGGGGGATGGGCAACCTTAAAGGTATTGAATAATATATTGCTAAAACATAAAAATGCTTGTCCGTCTCGTCCTGACGTTGTTTCACTCTTCAGGATTAAACCTCCAGCTCCGGAGGCTTTGCTTTCCAGCGCAGGGGCAACCCAAGATCCAGGGCCAAACCTATATGATACTGATTGCAGTACTTTGACAGACCCTCTCAACATGCCAAATATGGTTTGATCTTATCTCTGTCTAGTTATTGTAGCTTTCTAAGTACTCGTAACATAGGAGATCATTATCATGATGGTTATGACTGACAAAAACAAGAAAATACATTTCTAACCTTTTTGCAGGAGTACGCAGTGTACACGATGTGAGGAACTTTTGACATTCATATAGTTATCATCCCCAACGATGTTTTATCTAAAGGACAGATCACTCCCACAAGGGGGTGGTCGCATGCCTTGTTATTAAAGGACAGATCACTCCCTCCAGGGGATGGTCGCATGCCTTGTTATTAAAGGACAGATCACTCCCTCAAGGGGGTGGTCGTATGCCTTCTTATTAAAGGACAGATCACTCCCTTAAGTGGGATGGGCGCATGCCTTCTTATTAAAGGACAGATCACTCCCACAAGGGGGTGGTCGCATGCCTTGTTATTAAAGGACAGATCACTCCCTTAAGTGGGATGGTCGCATGCCTTCTTATTAAAGGACAGATCACTCCCACAAGGGGGTGGTCGCATGCCTTGTTATTAAAGGACAGATCATTCCCTTAAGTGGGATGGTCGGATGCCTTCTTATTAAAGGACAGATCACTCCCACAAGGGGGTGGTCGCATGCCTTGTTATTAAAGGACAGATCACTCCCTTAAGTGGGATGGTCGCATGCATTCTTATTTAAGGACAGATCACTCCCACAAGGGGGTGGTCGCATGCCTTGTTATTAAAGGACAGATCACTCCCTCCAGGGGATGGTCGCATGCCTTGTTATTAAAGGACAGATCACTCCCTCAAGGGGGTGGTCGCATGCCTTCTTATGAAAGACAGACCTGCCTCCAGGCAAAGAGTCGCATGCTTTCGGCGCCCCAAGGATCATTTTGAAGTGCTATTTAAGTACAATAGAGATGGTTTATAATTTCAGGTACAAAGAAGGGTAATTAGCATCAAACTCCAGAGGTTGGCCTGAAACAGAGGCAGAACCGGAACAACGCGTAATTAACATCACAACAATCTCAGGTTAAACTCTTTATTTGGATATCATCATTATCAAAAGTACAGATTATTTAGTACTTGCTATAAATTAGAAAAAGCAAAATTTATATGTACAGATTTATGCTTATTGACTTTGTGTTGCATTTGATTACACATTCTTACTACATGAACACATGGGCTTAACATCAATATCCGTATCAGGTAAGGTAGGCTTAGAATTAAGTCCAAAGTAATTAGTTTGAATAAAACCAATCACTCAGGACTTGGGGGACTTGATGATGTGGGTCACATTATCAATATTGGGTTGGACCCAAAAGCCCATGTTTATTTTGGGGATAGCAACTTTTCTGAATATAGGGAGCAGATACGTGATCCTCTCCCCAGGCAACCCTTCTCGCTGGGACCTCTCTTCTCCATGACCACCGCTACGGCCAGCGGCCGTCGCCGCTGCTCCTCCGCCATCGCTCACCGACAACGCCAACCTCCTGACTCTCCATCTCCACCTCCCTCTTACTCGCTCTCCCTCTCTCACTGCCCCTCTCCTCCTCTTGTTCTCGGGACCACAGTAGCGGCCCAACCCTAGGTGGCGCCACCGCCATCGCTCACCTCACTGATTCATCTGTCTCCCTCGACACTCAACCACCTATGCCTCTCTTCTTGTTGGTGGCTGATCAGGGTCATATCAGTGGGTCCTGATGCAGCGCCGCCACCATAACCGGAATCGCTGCCAACCGTCAACCCATTTCCCGCTTCCCATTCGCTCCTCCTGTTTCTGTTTGTTGCTCTACCAACAACCATGGCTAAGTTCAAGCTACCGTAAGTTTATTTAATTTTAGCTACAATGATTACATACTGCATTGTATTCTGAATTGTTCGGACATTGATGTAATTTAACGTGATCTAGTTTTGTGTTATTAATTGATAATGTTCAAATCTGACTTGATCGTTGGAGGTGGATTCCGGGGCTCCGGCCCTGGGTCCACTTCTAACGAGTTTCTCTTGTTGTTTCAGCTATGGTCCGAGTCCGGGAACGATAAGGAACGACTCCAACGTCAAATCTCGCCGGACTACGCTTGAACAAATACTTATGTAACGACTCAATGTAGATTGAGATCAGAAACTTTAATATATTTGGCAACGATTTAGTCATTGCTAATTATTGATCAAAATCGTCATTAGCATAATTATCGTATTTTTGCATGCTAGAATAGAATTTGACTTTTTAAATACATTGAAACTTACTTTCGACTTCTCAAAGTCAAACTTTTGCACAAAGTGCTTGAGTTTACTTGAAATCCAAAATAAAATGCAAAAAATTACAAAAAAAAAAAAGAAAAAGAAAAAAGAAAAAGATAGGCTCAAGTTGAGGGTGTCACTAGGGTGTCCACAACCGGATATCCGAATTTCTGATATTGATTTTTGCTAATCGAATATGAAATTTCGGATATCCAAAAATCAGATATCTGAAAGTTCGGATTCTCGAAAATCAAATATCTGAAATTTCGGATTCGGATATCGGATTATCCGAATATCCGAAAATTCATATTTTTTTAATTTTTTTAAAAAATTAAATCAAACATTTAAATTTCCCAAATACAAATTCATATATATCCAAATACATATTAAAGATAAATATATCACAAACTAAATGTATTGGAAATTATTTGTCTCAAAACAATTAAAAAAAGATTTAAAAAAACAAATATATATAAAATATTAGTTAATAAATTAAATCTATAATATCAAGATAAAATTAAAAAATATACATTAGAATAATAATAACAAACATTTCATATTATGTAAATAAGCAATACTAAATATATATAATTTTTTTAAAAAAATCTTTTTTTAGATTTTCGGATATTTCGGATATCCGAATATCCGAAAAATTGGAATTTTACTATCCGAATCCGAAATTTCGGATAGTTTCGGATCAGATTTTTATTTCGGATGCTCGTATTCGGAATTTTTTATGAACACCAGGGGTTATAATGTTGTAGGTAGGGAGATGGAGCCATGGAGGTATTTCATTAAGGAAATCACAGGTGTCAGAGATTAGTAAAAGGGATAGAAAATATTTACTTGAAATGTGGCGATAGATGATTGATTTGGTGGTGGAGAAATCATGGCACAAAGGAAGACACAACGAATTGATCTAGGTGAGAGTTTGTGAGTAGTAGTTAGGGTTGTAATCGAGTCGAGTATCAATAGGGTCGAACTCGAACTTGACACGAAAACTCGAGCTCGATTGATCTAGGTTTTAAAACTCGATCTCGAGAAACTACTCCACACTATCGGACTCGGCTCGATTAAGTTCAAGAAAAAAGAAATCAAAATATAAATACAAAAGATTCAATCTAACTTTATCCCAGCAAAATTGGTGCAAATATAAGAATGTAACTTTAGACTAAAAGTTATATAGTGTGATTTATATAGTAGTGATAAAAATATAATATTATAAAGTTGAAGGGTAAACTTGTAAACATATAAACTTAGGCTCGCGAGCCTATTGAGTAGGCTATTTTAATACATAGGTTCAACTTGATTGCTACTTGAGTAGCTTGAGCTCGAGCTTAGCTCGATTAACAACGAGTATTTGTGTTTTTTACGAATTGATCTCGAGTAGCTTGTGAGTTGTCTCGTCTCGTGTACATCCAACGTAGTAGTAGAAGAGTTGTCAGTGTAACACAAGCACTAATTCTTGTAGTGTTAAATTATATCAAAAAGAAGACAAGTCATAGTCTCAGACAATGAAAAACTTAGTCGACAATGTTTGCCCAAAGAACAAGTGTTACATGATCTAACATCTCTAATTTTATTATTGGAAAGAAAAGAACTAAATTGAATGGAACACTTGAATCATGAATGGAATGGAAAATATATATCACCAAGACTATTGCATCTCGTGAGTGTTTGCCCCGTTGTAAGATCCCTGACACAAAAATCAAACGTGTCAAATTCTATAGAAACACTATTGTCACGCGTAAAGTTACTAATAGAAATGAGATTATTAATCGTTGTAGGAACATGATAAATGTTGTTCGATGAATGAAAACAGTTTGAATGGGAAAGGGTTAAGGAACCATGACCGAGAACTAGAAGGTTATTGTCATTTCCTACTAAAATATAGTAGCAGACTTGCGTGGAGAAGAGGGTATATATGCATGTAATAACAATAATGTAAAACAAAATTTATTTTTTTAACTTTTTAAAAGTTATACAAGGTGTATGCCCTAGATGAGTGTGAGGTAGGGTATCGTTGGGGCAGGGTAGGGTAAGGGTGGATAGGATGGGTGTGGTGCGGTAAAGTGAGGTAAAGTGCGATGGGGTTTTAGATTATGGCTATTTTGTAATTAACCATTTTATTCTTTTGAAATAATTGAATTCCATCCATGGTGTGAAGAAATGACATATTCCTTCATTTATTGGGAAATTTCAATTTTGAAGAAATTCAATTCATTTTAATGGTTAAACCAAACACATGAACTGGCTGCAATGAGATTCGTTTCCTCTTCGGTTCATTCAATTTCAGCGAACCAAACGCCACCATAGAATCGAAGAAAGGAAAAAAAAAAGAATCATCATTAGTGCTTCAAAAGAGTATGGTGCACCGGTTAGCAATTGAGTCGATGACCAAAGACAAGAGAGATTCAGTGATCTAATTTGTCTTTCTTTAGTTCTCTCTTTCTTGGCTGCTACACAATTTACACCTTCAGAGGTAATCCAAAGAAAAACCTAAAACATTTGTTAATTATTTGGAATTGAGATGAATGGGAAATATATACTAGGTATTGGGCTTTTTAATCAATTAGTCGGTTTGTTGGAATACGTAAGAGAATATGAATATAACTGAAATATTGAACACTAAAATGAATAATTCAAAGAAATCAAAGATTCAAGATCAAGATTTTTCATCATCATCACCGATTAATCATTTCATTTGCCATCTAGGAAAATATTTATTGAAAATTATGTTTTTTTTAACGGTAAACTAACCTAGTCCTACTTCTAAACTACTCCTCTGTCCTAAGTGGGGTCTTGCGAACTTACTTCCACCACCTAAATTTAACTTGCCTTTGACGGGAGTCGAACCCGTGACCTCACACTTACATCACATCCCTCTTTTCAATTGTGCTAAACCCCATTGGTTATTGAAAATTATGTGTTGTTATGAATTGTAGTTGATATTACATAATTTTAGGTATTGTTGACTTCTATATTCTTGACTTTAACTTAAAAAAATTGTGCATACCCTTTTCTCGAATCCTAAATCATCACTGCTAAAATAGTAGCAGTCTGCTTAAAGAAAATAGGTGAGTGAGGCTTATTGAGTTGTTTGAAACATGAGATGTGGACCCGTATCCATGTAAGTACCATGTGTCCTCTAGTGTTTGAAGGTGCATAGTGTTGAAGGCACTGTCCAATTCAGTCAGAGTCATAAGGGTACCGTGGACGATGTTCGACGGAGCAAAGAAAAGAGCCTGCGGTTATGGAGATGACAAGGAGGGCGTGGACCCCGATTGCAATCGCGTCCACCATGGTATTCCTCGCCAAGTCCTCGATTGCAGGTCATGACCAAATGAGGGGTCAACCAAAGTAGACTGGGATTCGAATCGCTTCATTACTAAGGCTTCAGAGTGTGATCGGTGTGGGATTCTTGCTTGGAGCGGCGAGTTTCTTCAAGAAGAAGATGAGAACGAGCTTTATTAAATGGTGGCAATGGATTAGATTGTTGGATAAAAGTAGTAATAGTATCGTAAACTTCTTTTGGCAAACTAGAAACGAGCTGGAGAGCCTACTTTCTATAGAAAACAAGGTGACCCACGTTAAAAGGTTGATTTACGAGATTTTTGAAATGAGCATGGTACTATGTGATGTTAGGAGAAGCATCAAGTCGAGTAGTGCTAAACTTTTCTTAGGTACATTGCATCTTGAAAATCTTTATGAGACGTAGGTCGACCCAAAGAGGGGTTACATGGCCTACGACCCAGGGCATCAAGCTATCGAGTGACATTAAAATTTTAAGTCCAGTAAACATAGGTTCAACGAACATGGTTATGATCAAGTAATCATAGGTTAAACAATGGAAGCCGACAACAAGGCTATCAAACAAGTAAAATGATAAAATGAAGCATGATGTAAATACTTATGCATCGCACACATCAATGTTAGAACTCACAAAACTTGACAATTAGTATGCCCAATGTGGTAAAGTTGCCAAAATGTCTCTTTGTTGCTTGAAATCATGTTTCGCCGTCCAAACCAAGAACCGACTTGAAGTCAAAGTAACAACCTATAAGTCAGTCATAATTCAAGTATTTGTAAGTTTAATATAACGTATGAACTTGTTTGGAACTCATTAGATAGTATTTAACGTGTTTGGTTTACACCTTCGAAGGTTACCAACAAGTTAACCGATTTATGTGGACTTTCGGGAGTGTTTTGGTGTTATATAAATATATAATGATTACATAACACATTGAAGTTATTTGACACAAACATGGCTAATCATTCGGATTTCTTAGACACAAAGTTTAACATAACCAAATATTAAAGAAAACCAACATCAAATGAAGAAATTTGTCTAACGCGTAAATGTTTCATATTTTGGTCATAACTCTCTTATACGAACTCGAAATCAAGTGACTCAAAAGCCCAGACGAAAGACACACATGGCAACAACTTTATGTTTTGAGAAATGTAGTGAATCGGCAAGTCAGGGGGTATGACTCGACGAGTCACCCCTTAAATTGCATTATTCTGCTTCTGTTTTACCCTGCATGAATCCAAAAACACAGCTATACTACTGCCAACATTTAAATCAACTTGTAACACATTTGTAATGCATTATTATACCACCTTTATCATGTATGAATAATATTTAACTCTTGATTCATCATTTGGGTACCAAAGCTTCACTCTTTTTCATTATATAAACTTACACATTTTATCATTCAATTGTTGTGATAAATCAAACTATTTGGTGCTTGAGAATTCACATAACCGACTTGGTGACAACTCCTAACTCACATAACTAACATTTATTTGATGTATGATTCTATATCATATCCATCTGCTTTTCTTTCTCAAGGAAACAGGCGCGATGAAAGATGGATAAACACAATTAGAGGTTTAAGGGAACTTTACTTTTGATTCCAAGACCAAAATGTCCATAGTACTTGCAAGAATAAGCTCAAACGCTTTTCCAATACCAAATCATAGCCAAGTTTCTTCCAAGAGTGTTGTAACCGTGATAATTGGAGAAGAAATGGGGGAGCCGGTCGAGGAATCAATTCTTTAACCCTAATTATATATACATACAATTTCCGATTTGTGTAAGCCAATGAAAATTTACAACATGACACCATACGATTGGTTGGTTTTTTTTTAATTTAAAATTTTCATAAACACCATTATCTTAGTGTTATCTTTATTTACCCCCTTTTATTTTAATAAATTTTTGTTTAGTCCTCTTTTAACATTTATTATTACAATATTTTCTTACACACTTAAAACTATGACTTTAATTATACATATGTTTGGAGTTTTCTTTTGAAACTATTATGTTGTCTTTAATTGTATGAAAAAAAACTTTATAATTTAAATGCACAATACAAGATTCTAATAAAATTGCTTTATAATTAAAATGTAACTAATTAATATTTAGATTTTTTTTATTAAATATGATCATGTTTAGCATTGGACATTACTATTATAACTTTGGCAAGCTCTAATCGATGTATTAGAGACATTACCATTATAACTTTATTTGATTTGATCGTAAAACCAACATATTAATTTGGCGATTAAGCCTAATCAATGTCAAAATTTCAATTTATGGTTATGAATATTTAATTATTAAATTCCGGTTCCGATCCAAATTAATAAGGCATGATTTGTAATTTTAACATTGCAAAATCTAGAAAACCAATGATAGGAAAACCAATGATAGGAACCAACTGACAATATTATTTTGCTTGCTTCTTGAATATATATCATCTTTCCAATTTCACTATTCGATTCTGATTCAGTTGTGTTTCGTTATTTGAATGTTTTTGAATAGTATTTATTCATTTATTTTTTATATTTTTTTGTAATTAATATTTTAGACCCCGCAGCAAAGCGTGGGTCTTCAATAACTCGTTGGTAACAATTTTACACTCTCCACCCTTGATAATCTTGGTTTCCTTCACCTACCTCCCTTGAGCCTTTTGTTTTACACAACTAACAAGTAACAACCTTCATGTTTGATTAGTAATTCTTTAAACACCCTAAATATCTATGTGTCTTATAATCTTGTACTTCAAGCTTTCAAAACTTGTACACATTTATTATAGTAAATACATCTTTGTTAATCTTATATGATACAAAGTACAAATATTTATACATGATTCATATAGAATTCTTATTAAATTAACTTTAAGAATTTGTTGTGAATCTTGGGTTAACCTTTGTTTGGATTCTTGGATATCATATACAAACATTTAAAGGTTATATGTCAAAAGTAGCAACAACTTTTTGTATTTTTATCGTTTATAGCCACATTATTTATTATTTATTATTTATCATTAATAGCAATAACTTTTGTATTTTTATCGATTATAATCATTTTTTACCTAGAAACATGTTATAGTAGTCTATCATCCATTAATAACAACTTTTATCTTTTTACCGATAATATCAACAACGTTTTATCTTTTTACCGATAATAGTAACAACTTTTAACTTTTAATCAATCAGCAACATATTAAATTAAAACGATATTTATTTTTTAACTTATTATGATTAGAAACATTAAATTTTTGAAAATAAGATGATGTTCAAATATGTTATATTGTCATGGTCGAAAGTATATTGTCATTGTTAGGTTTATTAACATATATATATTAGCAATTTTGTCATTGTTAGGTTTATCTACACATATTAGCATTTTTCAAGTAAAGCTTTAACGCAACGAAATTAAAAATAAACAACAAAAACAAGAATGTATCTAGAAGTTAGAAGCAGGGGTGTCTAAAAAAACACCAACCAAATAAATCAACCCAACCCAACCGAACCATATTTGGTTTGTTCGGATCGATTTATTTGGGTAATGGGTTACTTATTCGGTTCAACCGAAACCGATTAACCATCTTCGATTCGGTTATCGATTTTATATAGAATTTCAGGTGAACCCAAATAAGTGCTTGCATTTGTTTTATGAAGTTCTATCCAATATTAATTCCATGATTTTTAAAGCATGTGAGTTATTAATGAATTCTTAATTACTTTTGATGACAATGTATAGCATAAATTACATTTACTTTCATATTTTATTACTTTATGCCATATTTTTTTATTCATAAAGTTTTAAGTACAAGTGTTTATAATTAGTATACAAGCTTTATAGTTTATAGTTCATTGAGTTTATAATTACGACTATTTTACTAGATACTAGATTTGTAATTTATGATTTGTAAAGTTTATAATTGTAAGTTTTTAACTTATAATTTATAACTGTTAACAATTAAAAATCGAATTAACCAAATCGTTTTAACTAGAACCAAATTAACCGAACCTAAAATTGTTTGGTTTCAATTGGTTTAGATGTCACACGAAAAATTGAGTAACCCAAACCGAATTACCCAAAAACCAATTAACTCAACCGAATAACACCACCATATAGAAATCTAGTAACAATACATAACATTAATAGAATAGAATTGTACATTTATTTTAACAATGTGAACAAAAATAATTCAGATGGTACGTTTTCGGTGTTACGGGTGATAACACAAGATTGTATCTAGAAATCTAGGAACAAGTCATATCTAAATATATTTATGTTTGAGTATTTATAAATATGTTGTATGTATAATTTTAAAATTTACATATAAAAATTTATAATCCGACTACTTCCCGCCTAGGCTGACTACTCCGTAGTCCTCTGTCGGTTGGCTGACCATCGCCTAACGATTTTACAACATTGCATTTAAACTAAAATTTTATCCCTTAATTCGATAATTAAATCATATATAAATATCCATTATTTAATTGGATGCATCTTTTTGATACTACTCCTTTATTTATCCAATAAATAAACGATAGATTATCCATAATTATATCATAATTATTTATGATATTATTCATTTATTTATCAAATAAATAAATAATGCAAATATTGTTGTAATTATATATCAAAAAAATAATACAAATGTATCAAAATGTGTTTATTATATTTATATGACATCTTATACAAAATGAAGTGAGTTTCACGTTTTCATGTTACACTTGAATTGTCACCCATATTGTACCCCTAAAAAACCGGTTATGCATGACAATATGACATATCAAAATAATCTTTATTTTTTAATTTTTATAAAAAAATATTTTCGTCATCTCTTTTATAGGCACACTGCATTTGATTTTGCTCTAACAAAATAAATACAAAAAAATGGATTATAAACTTATATGAATATGTTTCGATTTTCATAAATTTAGTTTTTTTAAAATAATAATTAGTTAAAGATAAAGAGATTTAATTTGATATGTTATTATTATTGGTAAAAAGATAAAAGTTGTTGCTTTTATCAGTAAAAAGATAAAACGTTATTGCTATTGTCGGCATAAATATAAAAATTGTTGCTATTAATGGGATTGTAACCTGCTATAGCAGGTTTCCATGTTAAAAATTGTTATAATCGGTAAAAAAAATACAAAAGTTGTTGTTATTAATTATTAAAAAAATAAATAATGTGGCTATAAATAGTAATACTACGAAAGATGCTATTTTTGACATATAACCCAACAT
This sequence comes from Centrapalus pauciflorus, assembly GCA_020465985.1. Classification (NCBI taxonomy): domain Eukaryota; kingdom Viridiplantae; phylum Streptophyta; class Magnoliopsida; order Asterales; family Asteraceae; genus Centrapalus; species Centrapalus pauciflorus. The sequence goes on along the minus strand of JAANYP010000836.1, from coordinate 198,032 downwards.
TTAATGCTTAATATACAAATTATTTATGTTTACCTCATATACTCAGTCATGTCGTTTGAATAATTATTAAATCCATATTTATTTTCATATTAACCATAATAACTCAAATTATTTTAATTTAAATGTATTTAATAATTACAAAAATACCTAAAATTGTAACCCACTTTTTAAGTTTTACCCAAAAAAAAATTCATCTAACCAAAATACCCACCATTTACGTTAACATATTTACGTGATGCCCACCATTTTCGTGATTTGTACTTTTTAATAATATTTTAATGGATTACGTTACAAAATGTGAAAAGTAACGTAAAGTACATTGCATTCACGTTACCAAATCTTTTTTTGCTCATTAGCACTATTCATAACCTATTCACCCAATTTCTTTTTTGTTTTTTTTTTAGTTTTTAAAATTTATGTGTTCTATATAATTTATTTATTTATTTATTGTAATAAAATAAAATATAATTCTATAGTATATCTTATTTAATTCAAATTTGATAGTATTTATATATTATAGTTTACATTTAATACAAGGTCATTTTTAAATATTATTATTTTATTTAATTTGATTGTAAATTTACTTAATATTAATAATTATTTCTTCTTATTTTTTATGTTTTGTTTTCTTTCTATTTTTAGCATTTTAAAAAATAAATAATATTACACATAATTTTCAATACATGTAAAGTATAGTGAAATTTAAATATGAATTATCAAAATTTTCTATATAAATTAATATATAATTGTTATTATCATGAAACGTATTGTATATTATTAAACTTTTTTTGAACAGAAAAACACACACCCCTAACTTTACTTCTAAATTTATATCTTTATATATTATCCAATATAGCTACTATTCTTAATATGTTTGATAGATAACGTTATTCATAAATCAAACAGATAATTCATAATTTTATATGCATTATTTATTAAGTATATTTTTATTATTGTAATTGCTTTAATTATCATCATTATTGTTAAATTGTTTATATATATAAACTTAGAATCAAATGAGAAAACTAAACATATCTCGAGAAATGAAAGAATCATCGTGATTCATTTTTTTCATATTAATTCACCATTTTTTGATTGTATAGATCATAAATCATAAATATCAGATTAGTTGAATTAACAATTTACTACGTTTTAGGTTAATTTATTAGTTTTTGAATTATAAATACAAATCATAAATTTAAAAGAGGTGAATCAATGTACAAAATTAGTAAATCGTTTTTCACATTTCTCAAGATATATTTAGCTTCTCGCAATAACAAAACCACACACACACACACACACATATATATATATATATATATATATATATATATATATATATATATATATATATATATATATATATACATATATATATGTATGTATGTGTGTGTATAAAATTAAAATTTGCTCGATATTTTTTTTTTTTTTTGTATTATTATCATTATAAGTTTTAGCAAGATGAATGTAGTATATTTAGAATTTGTTTAAAAAAAATCTAAAAATAACGATTGACCCTTCTAAATAATAATAACATTAAAATGATATGTGATTATAAATATTATTATATTTGACTGAGAATTATATGTTAAATTTCGTATTTTTTATATTTCGGCTTTATTAATTTATTTGTTAATGATTGAGAATTATATTTTAGATTTCTATACTTTTTACATTTTCAGCTTTATTAATTTATTTGTGTGCGATTCATATACCCGCTGCAAAGCGCGGAGTGTTTTCCTCGTTTTCAACAAATTTGCAATGATACCTTTTTTTTTAAATTTACCTAAGAGTAAATGACATAAATGGTCCTTGTGCTATATATGAACTTTAAATTATCAACCCTAAAAGAATTTAGAGTTAATTACAAAAATGGTCCCTGTGGTTTATATCAAATTTTGGATTTGGTCCCTAAACTTTTAATTTTGCAAAATTGGTCATTATTATCAAGGTTTACTTTCAAGATTGGTCCCTTATCCATTAACTTTAATTAAATTACCCATTTTGCCCTTGTTTATATATATATATATAGACACACACACACACATTTGAGTCTTTTAGTTACAAATTATTAACAACTCTTTTTTTAATAAAACAAATAGATATAAAAATATAATAAAAGTATAAATGTTATTAATCAATTAGACACAAAAACATACAATAAAACATTTCGAATAATTTAATTTCGTTTCGTATAATTTTTATACTTTATATGTAGGTCCCAAAAGATATCCCAAGTGTAGAGCTTTAAGCTGTAGGGGGGGGGGGGTGAATACAGCACTTTAAAAACTACACACAATTTTCTCAATGTTTGTATGTATTATTAACAAATGTTAATTACAAACAAGCTTGAATGCGGAAAGGTTCAAGCTGAGATGACAGATACAACAGTATATCTAACTAGTCTAAGACTGACTTAAACTAATTACAATGAATACACTCACTAAGAATCACTCACTGTGTTTACAAGACTCTGAGGAACAGCTTGAACAAGAACAACTTAGACACTGAGTACTGTTTTATTCAAGCAGACTTGCATGCATGAAAGACACACTTTGAATGCACGTTCACTCTTGTTTTCAGCACTTAGCTTTTTGGCTTGATCGATCAATCCTTGGAAGTTTCTTTTTATACCCACTCAGAGGATCTAAGTGAAGCTTCTTCATTGGACGAGATGAAAAAGCAGAAGTCTTGTTGAAAAGACAACATAACCTTTTCTGCACTTTTCTGAAAAGCAGACTTGTCTTCACATGTGCAGAACTTTTGTCTTTTCACTTTGTCTACTGTTGCATTGCCTTTAACCAAATAAGGAATGTCAACTTTGTGTTTTTCTTCCTTGTAAAGGCCTATTTTGATATAAGAAAAAGGTTTGTCACCCTTTTTGAAATAATCTTTTGTCTTCATGTAACAGAACAGCTTGGGCAGGCTGAGCAGTTCTGATTTCCACTTTGTCTTTGACTTTGTAAACTGATCTTGTCGTCAAAAACAATACATGAGGACTTGTAAACACATTCCATAAAGTGTTTAGTCTGTTCACAAAGAACAGGTTCTGTTCACAAAGAATAGAACACTTGTACACTGCCCAAGCTGCTCATCAATGTAGAGCAACGTAGACAGTTTATGTCCAGCCTGTTCAGCAGACTGAACAGCTTGGGCAAAACTGCCTTTGTTGCAACACATAGAACAGCTTTAGGATGATATTGCAAATCATTTTCAGGTTTCAATAAGGCATATAATAGGCCTTAAATTCAACCTTCAAAGGCATCAACAGGTTAGATTAATAATCTCCACCTCAGATGCAGAGCAGGTTTGACTGAGACCTTTTTGTGCCTAACAATCTCCCCCTATTTGCAATAACCATTCTAAGCTGATCTTATCAAAAGTCAATATATATTTTTACAGTACATTTGTTGAAATAGAATTACAACATCAACATAAAGTAAAACATCAGTTTATATATACACTGATTTTTTATTACATTAGAACAACACATGTTCTTACAAAAGTACAACTGATGTACTGATGTATATTACAACTAATGTAAAAGCAAATTACAACATATGTAAATAAAGTACAACTAATGTACATTGGACTGTTTTTGTTAGGAGCAGAAAATGGTAAGCCTGTCCAACTGATGGACAGCTTCCATTCTTCACCTGCCCTGATGGCAGATGGACTTCATCACAATGGAGAGGGATCTTCAAATATCTTCTCTAATTCCTCTCTAGTTCAAGTTCTTGAATTTCACTTCTTATTATCATAAACTTGGGATCCTCAAGTTCACCTCTTTCATAACAGCTTCTGAGCTGATCCTAGATAGCTGCTCTCCACCTGCTTGACTGCCTGAATGAAACTGCAAGTCTGAAGGCTACCAGCTGTCTCAGATCCACCTTGTATAGATTTGATGCTCTCTGAAAGCATTTCTTCTGAGTTAAGGGATCTACAAAAAATGCCCCCAGCTCATGCTCTTCAATGATCTTGCCATCTTCAAACTCAATTCCACTAGGCAGGCTGTGATCAACTCCTTTCATCTCAATAGCATAGTCACCTTGTTCTATCAGGATGAGGAGTTGTTCCATCTCAGTGTCCTTCCTTGTCCTCCTGGCCTTTATTTTTGGTTGTGTCACATAGACACCTTCACTTACTTCTTTGGAGATCAGGCCAAGATTCTTCACTCTCTCCATCAGCTTCTTCACATATGCTCTGATAGTCTTGGCAGTTTCAGACTTAGACTCACTCAGAGCAACTGCCAGCTCAATCCGTTCTTTGTACCCCATTTGTGCAACATCAGTGAAGTCATATGTTTCTAGTTCTGGGCCTGCTGCACCCATTCTGGTTATTTTCAACTTCCATTGACTGCCTTTTCTTGAAATTGGCACAGCTTTGACAATTGCCTCCTTAGCAAGCCTTCTATCAGCAACATCTTGAAATTTTCTTCTTGCCAGGTTGTCAAAGTGAAATTGAGCTCTTGCAGAAGGCACTGAAGTTTTGGGCACTGAGACCTGAGCACCTTTTTCTTTTTCAGCTTCCTTTTCCTCTACTGATCCCTTAGCAGCTTCCAAAATTTTCTTTTGCACAACAAGAGAGGACATCTTAACTTTCCTTGCCTCTTGAAGTGCAAAAGACTTAGCAGCTTTTGCAGACTCTTCTTATTTTCTTAAAGCTTCCAGGGCTTGAAGCTGTTCTTCTCTAAACTCAAAATACTTATGCATAGGAAGACCCATTTCTTTGGCCCTGGCTTTGTGAAATTGGATTTCTGCTGCTTTCTCCTGTTGAGGATCAGTTGCTGCTATTGCTTTACCTTTAGCTGCTGTAGTGATAGCAGCTTCAGGACTTTACTCCTCCTCTTCTTCTTCTTCTAAGATTAGATGCCTCCTTCTGCTGCTTGGCCTGCCCTCAGGAATAGTTTCCTCCCCCTTAGATTGAGCAGGGATTGGAGATTCAACCTGAGTAGGCTGAGCAGCATGGGAGGCACCTTCCAATGTACCTGTTGAAGCTCCTGCTTGTTGACCAGTTTGTGCTGCAGGCACTGGTTTCTCCTTAGGAGAAGAAGTTTTCTCCCCCTTAGACTTAGTCTTAGAGGCAGACGACTTCTCCCCCTTTGAAGGAGATGGACCAGCACCTTCAACACCCGGTCTGCCTGAGGACACAAAGTCATCAGGCTTGCCAGCAGTTTTGGCAGCAGGCCTGGGGCCAACAAGGCTATTTACTAAGAATGCCAAGTTGTCCTTCACCTCTGCAAGCTGGGTAAGACAGGACTGAAGAGAAGAGGATTGGGTATCAGCAAGGGAGGTCAGCTTAACAATATTTTCTCTATCAGAATCGGTGAACAGCAAACTTTGAAGCTGTGCAAGATGTAATTCGAGAGAATCTTGCATATCAGCAAGGTTTGATGACACAGAAATTGATAGGGAGCTAATGAGGTTGTTCAAGCTGGCCAGAGTAGTAGGAAGAGTAGTGTTGCAAGAAGTGACGAGAGATGACAGCTGTTGAGAAATAGTTGTCATTGAGGACACAGAGTCCTGTTGCAGTGAGAGAATAGAGGAGAGGGAGGTGGACACATTTTGCAGTTGTGCAGTGAGTGCTAACAGCTGTGGAGAATTATCTATTTGTGGAGTAGCAGGGAAGGAGTCTTTGAACAAATCAAAGAACCCCTTAAGCTGTTCAGACACAGAGTCTGAAATAATAGAGGGTAGAGAGGTCATAGCAGTTTCTAAAGAACCAACTTTGTTGGTCAGCAGAGAAAGCTGATCCTTCAAAGGCAGGTCTTTAGGAGATGGAGGTGTATGGGTGGACTGTTTAGATTGGGTAGATGGAGAAGATGATGAGGAGGCTGGTGTATGAGGATGTGATGGAGAGGGAAGAGGAACATTTGAAAGAAGCTCCATAGCCTGGGCAAAAGTAATGTGGCCCAGCTTGGAGGGGTCAAAGGGTCCCTCAGCAGCGGCTGTAGCTGCTTCATCAGGAAAAGGGGTTGATGTTGGGGGCCTTTCAGATGCTGCTTGTGTTGCAACATCCTCATGAAGGCCAGTGGGTGTTCCCTCTACAGTGCCTTGGTGTGAAGGCACCTCATCATTGGGAGATGGGATATAGGCATTTCAACATCAGCAGTGGTGAAACCTGCTGATGGAGTTTGCATAGAGGGAGCAGCCTCACCAGAGGGATGGTACGATCCCTGAGGTTCATCAGCTTGTGTTGTTGGTCCCTCAGCAGCTGTTTGGTGTAGAACAGCTAGATCATGGGGAGCAGAAGTTTGAGGCTGAGCTGCTGATTGGTCTATACCAGCAGCGTGGGCACCTCGTGCAGACTCAGGGTGTGAGGAGATTTGAGTGGGGGACAGTGTGGACTCAGTATGGAGTGGAGAGGGCCCCTGTCTTTCAATATTCTCAGCCTGTTGGGAGGCTGGAATAGTTGAGGTGGTTATCTCCTTTTGTACAACTGATTCCTGTTGGGAGGAACCAGAGGGTCTAGGCTGACTCTGGGTAGACTCAGGTTGGAGTGAAGCATGCTCCAATTGGGCTGAACCTTCTCCCAATATAGGAGAGGCAGCAGGGGTTGCTTCTCTTACAACCGAACCCTGTTGGGAGGGAACAGAGGAAGTGGTTGTTTTGGCTAGTTTCTTTTTGGAGAGGGATTTTCGTTGGTAGTGAATGGATGAAGTGGGTGATTGTGGAGAGGTGATGAGGGGTTTAGACTGGACAGGTTTTGAGACAGGGTCAGAAACAGGTGGGTTGGCCTGTTCCATAGTCTCAGGTGCCACAAAGGCACCAGCCACAGAGGCTTCAGGGTGAGGAGCCTGCTCCCCCTCAGCCACAGAGGCTAAGAGAGCAGACTCAGACTGAGCTGTTTTGGCCTTCTTTTTCACAGGCCCAACTTCAGCAGTTGCCAGGGTCCTCTTAACAAGTTTGGACTTGGCTTTGGATTTTCTCGTGGGAGCAGCAGCTTCTGGATCCACCCTCACAGCAGAGGGTCCTTCCACCAATCCTAACAACCTCCTCATTGGTGTGGATAGAGGAGGCTCATTTGGGAGTACAGGAGTGTAGAAAACTCTATTCCCTATTACAGGGAATGCAGCAGTATGAAGTAAAGGCTGAGAGTTGTACAGATGCTCACCACAAATGTGTCTGAATATGAGGCTCAGAAACCTGGGGTATCGGACAGCAGCTGGTCTTGGCTCTTGCTGCACCAGGTTCCTCATGTTCAGAAATATCCACTTAGCCATATCAATTGTAGTCCCATCCACCAGCTGTAGGACTATGGGGACTTCATCACGGCTCAGTTGGTCAAATGAACCAACTTTGCTGCTGAAGCTCATCATCACTGAGGCAAACAGAAAGCTGTAGGTAGGAGACAAATCCTTCCTATACAATGTTGCTCCAATTTTGGGTTCTGCTACACCACAGAAGCGTAGAAAATTTCCCATTTGCTCATTTTCAGGCTGGGGCATGTCATATGATTCAGCAATGGGCAGATGAAGAACCTCCCTGAGAAGATCAGCAGTAATCTCAATGGTCTGAGTCCCATTGAGAATAGTCCCCTTGATGACTTTGGTGTTGGGGTTGTAGGCACAAGTGTACCAGAACTCGTACACCATCTCCTGGTACAGGACACCAGGAGTTGCAGTCATAGCATAGTTCAACGGATGAACTTGCAAAAACTCCACCATTTGATCATAACCTTTCCCCACATAGTTTTTGGGTATTGTAAGGTTGGCAATGCAGTTTGTGGGTTTAAGGGTTAGCATTGTGGTGACTGATGGATGCTTCTGCACATCATCACCAACAAACACTGGTAGGAAGGGGTTATTTCTGTGAGCCATTTTGGGAGTAGAGAAAGTAGCAGAAGCACAAGACACTTAGTCGAATATTTAGGGTTCTTTAGAAGGCAGATTATAGTAGTGAGGAAGACGAAGATGTAACAGTATGAGGTATTTATAGGATTTGAATGTGAGTGTGTATGAGAGAGAAAGTTTTGGGCGGTTGATTTGAAAAGGTCGTTAACGGAAAACGGAACGGTTGTCCATGTCAGACCGTTTGTTAGACCACTTGAGCCCTTTTTTAATCACTAACACACGTAACCCACATTATCCGCAGTAATTAAGTTAAATAAAAACATTAATTAAGTAACTTAAGTTTGAAGAAAGGTAATTAAAACTGTTGGTCTAAGCTGTTGGTTAAACTTGTGATGAGCGGAGTCATCACAAGCTGTTCATTCTTCAAGCTGTTCCTTCAGCCTGTCCAACTATGTAGGAATAGGTTGTGGCCAATAGTTGAGCAGGTTACAAGATAACATCTTGTAAGTCAGTGTGAGGGAATGAGAGTGAAGAATGGACCAGCAGATCAGGCTGGACGAGTAAACTGTTTGTGTTCAGCCTGTTGTATGTTCAAGCTGATCAAGGATTTCAGAAAAATGGCTAAGTACCTAACACGCAGAGCATGTTCTGTCTAAGCTGTTCTGAGAAACTTGATCAGTGTGAGACATACACCAATTTTAGACCTTTGAGGACACTTAGTCACTTTTGTTTAACATGGCCAGCTTGCTGACAAGGTAATTAAACCTTGTTTCATCCAGAGGTTTGGTGAAAATGTCTGCAAGCTGTTCATTTGTGGAAATAAAACTTACCTCCACATTACCTTTCTGGATGTGATCTCTGATGAAATGATGTCTGACTTCAATATGCTTTGTTCTTGAATGAAAAACTGGATTGTTGGAAATGGCTATGACACTTGTGTTATCACACAGAATAGGAATTTTCCTATACACAAGCCCATAATCTTCAAGCTGATGCTGCATCCACAGAATCTGCCCACAGCAGCTTCCACCAGCAATGTACTCAGCTTCAGCAGTAGAAGTAGACACTGAGTTCTGCTTCTTGCTGCACCAACTTATCAACTTACCACCAAGGAGTTGACATCCACCTGTTGTGTTTTTCCTATCTAGCCTGCAGCCTGCAAAATCAGAATCTGAATAACCTGTTAGTTCAAGGCTGGAGTCTTTGGGATACCAAAGACCCAAACCTGGTGTACCCTTCAGGTATCTGAAGATTCTTTTAACAGCAGCTAGATGAGATTCCTTTGGATCAGCTTGGAACCTAGCACACAGACAGGTGGCAAACATAATATCAGGTCTACTAGCAGTTAGATATAGCAAGCTCCCAATCATACCTCTGTAAGCTATTACTGAAACAGCTTTGCTACTGGTATCAGCATCCAATTTTACATTGGTTGCCATTGGGGTTTTAATAGGAGAACTTTGATCAAATTTAAACTTTTTCAAGAGATCTAAGGTATACTTTCTTTGATTTATGAAAATTCCAGTTGAGGTTTGTTTAACCTGTAATCCTAAAAAGAAAGTAAGTTCTCCCATCATACTCATTTCATATTTAGATTTCATGAGTAATGAAAAATTCTTGCATACCTGCTCATTGGTAGAACCATATATTATATCATCCATATAAATTTGAACAAGCATAATATCAGATTTCACCTTCTTTATGAACAGTGTAGTATCCACTTTACCTCTGGAATACCCATTGCTCATAAGGAACTCAGTAAGAGTGTCATACCAGGCTCTAGGGGCTTGTTTAAGACCATAGAGAGCTTTGTCCAACTTATAGACAAAACCTGGATGATGTTCATTATCAAAACCTGGAGGCTGCTTGACATAAACTTCTTCTTGCAGCTTTCCATTTAAAAATGCACTCTTCACATCCATTTGAAATACCTTAATGCTCTTATGAGCAGCGTAGGCTAGATACAAACGAATTGCTTCTAGTCTGGCCACAGGAGCAAATGTCTCATCATAGTCAATACCTTCCTCCTGTCTATAACCTTGAGCAACCAGTCTTGCCTTATTTCTTATGACATGACCTTGCTCATCCATCTTATTTCTGAAAACCCATTTAGTGCCAATTATAGTTTTGCCTTTAGGTGCAGGGACCAGCTTCCATACCTTGTTTCTCTCAAACTGATTGAGTTCTTCATGCATGGCAGTGATCCAATTGGTATCTTTTAGTGCTTCATCCACTTTCTTTGGCTCCATTAGTGAAACAAAACTAGATACATACAGAAGTTCCCTAAGCTGTCCCACCTTGTTTGTACCCCTTTGTTGATGTCACCAATTATTTGATCATTGGGGTGACATCTGATCCACTTAGGATCATTCTTCAATGATGATTCTCCTGAGTTATCAGCATCTTCAGCAGGTCCTGTTGAACAGCTCTCAAGATTTTCAGACACACTGTTGTCTTGAGCCTGCTCACTTGTTGAACATGACTGAACACTGTTGAACATATCAGCAGAGGAACCAGGAAAATCAGCATTGATAGGTTCAGGACATGCAGTTGTAATTAGGTCAGTACACTTATTCACACAGGGTGTATTGACATAATCACCATCATGCCCATCATGATTAACAGGTTCCACACTGGGTGTTGTGGAAGCTTTTGAGTCCTCTTCATTGTTTGAGTGCATCAGATCATCAAAGTTTAATTCTCCTGAAACTGATTCAGGAACAGCTTTGGTGGTAGCATTCTTAGACTCTTCAAAGCTGACATTGATAGATTCATCTATCACCTTTCTTTTGTTGTTGTACACTCTGTAGGCTTTAGAGATAGCAGAGTAGCCAACAAACACACCTTCATCAGCTTTTGGTTCAAACTTTGCCAGCTGATCCCTTTGATTCAAAATGAAGCAGGGACAACCAAATACATGGAAGTAACTGACATTTGGTTTCCTCCCTTTGAGCAGCTCATAAGGAGTCTTGTTGAACCCTTTCACCACTAAGGATCTGTTTTGGGTGAAGCAGGCAGTGTTAACAGCTTCAGCCCAGAATGATGAAGGTAAACCTGATGCACACAGCATGGTTCTAGCAGCTTCAATGAGAGTTCTGTTTCTCCTTTCAGCAACTCCATTTTGTTGTGGAGTTCTTACAGCTGAAAAGTTTTGAGTAATTCCTTTCTCTTCACAGAAGTCTTCAAGAGTACTGTTTTTGAATTCAGTACCATGATCACTTCTAAGCTGCTTTACTTGGGCAGAGTTCAGCATTTCCATCTTTTTCACAAATCCAATAATTTCTCTAGCAGCCTCTCCTTTGCTCTTCAAGAAGATAACCCATGTGTACCTGGAGAACTCATCAACCATTACTAGAGTGTATCTTCTTCCTCCTAGACTTGGGACATTAACAGGTCCATACAAGTCCATATGGATTAAGAAGAGTGGAGTATCAATAGAGAAGTTATGTTTGGATTTAAATGATGATTTTCTCTGCTTCCCTTTCTCACAAGCTGTGCAGAGTTTATCTTTAACAAAGGTCATAGAAGGCAAACCTGTCACCAACTCTCTCTTACAGAGTTTGTTGATGTTCTTGAAGTTCAGATGTGACAACCTTTTGTGCCATAACCAGTTTAAGTCTGCATTTGTTCTTGTGAGAAAGCAGGTTTCAGTTGTGGGATCAGCAGATTGCATGTCCACAACATATACACCTTTCTTTCGTTGAGCACACAGCACAACTTTGCCTTGGGGATCCAATATGTAACCCAGGTGCTCATCAAAGTTAACCTTATAGCCAGCATCACACAGTTGGCTTATGCTAACAAGGTTATGTTTTAGCCCAACCACATAGGCTACTCTTTTGAACACTGCAGCACCAGCTTTAAGAGTTCCATATCCCTCAGTGGATCCCTGTACATTGTCACCTAATGTGACTTTTGGCCCTTTTTCAGGCCTGAGATCACTCAGCAGGTCCTTACAACCTGTCATATGCCCTGAGCGGTCACTGTCCAAGTACCAAACCTGGGATGGTTGTTTTTCCTGCAGAGTGATAAGAATAATATTAGATACTTTTAGGGGAACTCATCACAAAGATGAGTTCTCCTACTTCATCAACATTTGTTGATGGACTTGTGATGTCAACACTAATATTCCCTATTTGAATGGTATCGGCTTGAATACCACTCTCATTGGCTAAGATGTTTCCAACACTGTTTATGTTGGCAGTGAGAGAAACATCAGAGTCAGCAGGCCTCATATCCACAGCTTCAGGACAGTCTTTGGCCAAATGTGTCTTCATTCCACATTTATAACATTTTCTTCTTTTAGTATTTTTGGAAAAAGACTTTTCAGAAACACATTCTGGATTATTTCTATTGATTCCATCAGTAGCTTTAGCAAACTTATTACTTTTTGATGAATCAACAGCTTGAGTGGAAAGTTCAATAACCACAGCTTTGCCTGTCTCTTCTTTCCCCTTTTTAGGAGGGCAGATATCAAAGATAGGAAGCTTGATTGGCTTTTGACCTTCCACAGGTTTAGGAAACTTATTCCCAGATCTCTCAGGCTGAGCAATGGCTTTGCCTTTGCTCTTCCTGAGATGTGATTGATGTTGCCTATCAACATAATCATTATTCCTGGTTTTTAAATATTTATTCTCATTTAAAACTAGTTTACCACTATGATTAGAAAACTTATTTGAAATCACAGCAGTTTTGCCTTCAACCTGAGACTTACTCTTGTTAAAGGCAGACTGTTTTCCCTTTGAAAACTTATTTTCAAAGTGTTCAGCATTAAAAGGATTAGTATACCTTTTTACACCAGCTTTAGACCCAAAGTCTGTTTTGTCAACAGCTTTGGTGTCCACAGCTGCAGATTGGACATGCTTTCCTTTCTTTTGCTTGTGTGAATCAGCAGAACACTTAGCAAGCTTATTAGATGAAGGACTGATTTCATCAACAGCTTTTGAGCTGGGTTCACACAAGCTGTCAGTGTTTTGAGGCCTGACAAACCTGTTTGTTGAGATTAATTTACCATTCACTCTTTGAATAAAAGTGTTTGGAAGCTCACCAAGAGTGGACAAGTCTTCTTTTAAGTTATTAACCTCAACAATGGAAGCTGCTGTGTCAAGATCCCCTCCAAGATAGGCTTGGATTTGTGCAGGGATCTGCTGACTTATACAGTGGCTGACTTTTTGTGCAGATTGGCACCAAGAGTCAACTATCTTTTGAAGCTTAGCATGTTTTATATCTGTTTCTCTCTTTTCTTCCAGTAAAATGGAATTGATGTGTTTTAATTCATCAAGCTCAGCTTCCAACTTATGGAAGCTGTCCAGTTTACTAGACTTTGTTTCAATGTCAGTTTTAAGCTTAGAGATTTCAGATAATAAAACAGCATGCTTCTCAACAGCAGCTTTTAGATCAACAAGCATATATTCAAACATTTTAACTTTTTCTTCAGAACTGTAATCCATAAAATTTTGTACCTTATACATCATTGTAGGGTTCCAATTCTCCAAGCTACTGAAAGCTTCAGCTTCAGCCAGATCCTGTTTGAAGTTGCTTGTTGATGGGACATCAGTGTTGGCCATTAGACAGTTGTTGTCTTCTTCATCAGATAGGTTTCAGCCATTAGTCCCTTTTGCCTGTTAGAAACCACTGAGTTTTCTAACTTCCTCAGCTTAGCCATGGCCATAAGGTACTTAACCCTGTAGCCATCATCCTTGTTTGTCTTGTGTGGTTTGGATGTCTGACCAACAGCTTTTGACACACAGTCAGCAACTATATGGCCAGTTTTGCCACATTTGAAGCACTCAGCTTTGGTCTTGTCAAATGCTTTCTTTTTGACAGCATTTGAGCTTCCCTGTAGCATGTTTCTTCCAAACCTTTCCTGTTGAACCTTTTGACAAGCATGGCTATCATTTGCTCATCATCCAGTTCAGCACTATCTGCATTGTCTTCCTCATCAGATATTTCCTCCTTATCATCAGCATGTTGATCAGGTTGAATGAACACATCACTCACTTGATTTACAGGTTGTCTCACACTAGCCACAAAGGCAGCACCTTTCTTAGATATTTCCAAGGCATTTCTCTTCTGTTGCCTTGATTGCTCATCATTTAGTAAGGATCCATATAAGTTAACAAGATCCATACTTTTGATGGTACCTGAATTCCTTAAAATTGTAGAAAAATAATTCCATTCCTCAGACAGAACATCTAAGAATTTGTTTACCAAAGTCAGGCTGTCCTTGGTGATCCCAACAGCTTTGAGATCATTTACAAGAGCAGTAAACCTGGTGTAGGTTTCAGTGAGAGTCTCCTTTGGTTTTGCAAAGAAGAGTTCATACTGTCTAACAAGATTGTTAATCCTGTTGTCAAGTGTGATTGTGGGTCCATCATAGACGGTACACAATGTAACATCCTCAAATGCAATTACGGTGATTTAAGAAATATTTAGACAGGTAATTTATAAATAAGTTGAATTATGAGCAAAGATTATGTATTTGGGGATAGTTAAAACTTAGTTGTTGTTTTAAGAAAATTAAAAAATTTAAGAACTTTGAAATGGTTATTATGAATTATAAAAGTTAGTAATGATAAATTTAAGAATAAATCAGTATTTTATGGAACCGGTTAAGTTGAGGGGTGAAATGTGCAAAATGGGAAAGATGGGAATAAAAAGGCCAAATACCTTTTCATTCTCCAAATGCTCTCTCTCTCTCTCTCTACACACTCTCTCTAGAAAAACACTCTACTTCTCTCTAAGATATCTCGCAAACGGACCGACCGATTATCGAGATATATACGTCATCGGAAAGATCTCGAGGAGTACAACAACAATCTACGGTTGGATTTTTGATTTCGTACGGATTAAGGTAAGAATCGACTGTTTTAAGATTTTGTGTTTCGGTTTTGAAGAACATAAGTTCGAATGTGTCATTTTTATGCGATTTAAAGCTGATTTTGCTTGAAATCTTGCAAGAATGAGATAGTATATGTGTAATAGAATCAAACCTAGGTATAATACTTGATATATTCATGATTTTAGGCTTTGAAATGAAGGATTTAAGTTGTAAAGATGAACAAACTCGAAAATACCAAGAACACAGTCGAAATGCAAGAACAAACTCGATTTTTGTACTAAATTCGAGCAGGAATTCGAGTTTGACACCATAGATTCGAATCTAAGGGCCTAGATTCGAATATGGTTCGAATCTATCATTAGGATTTCGAGTTTAGTCATTAAATTCGAAGGAAATTCGAATTTAACCCCCGAAATTCGAGTTTAATGCCTAAAAATGAGAATTCTACTCTCTAAACTCAAGTATTTTGAATGAAACTCATAAACAACACATAAAATGACAGGAGTTATACAAAGGACAAGATGTAAACTTGAAAAGGGTTCAACTTAATTGTATTATGAATTTGGACAATAGACCAAGATGGGGAAAAATATTGCAAAACTTACAAAACATGGTCTTATGAATTTAAACGGTTTTTGACTCGTGATATTGTTATAATTAATATAACAGGTCCCTTGTGGTGTTGTTTAACCCACAGTGGGGTACTTGGTGGATCCGGTTGAAAGCCCGCGGAGAAATAATATTGGTTAACATTTAATTACGCACCCACTGTGAGTACATATGATTTCGCATGTTTATATCTGCTTTATGATTGCTATTTCCTGCTGAGACATGTTGCTTCATTTTTCGTTTGGAATTCTACTAACTTGCGTAGATTTAGATGCACATTCTTATTTGATGCATGTCCGTTCGTTTGTTGTGCATCTAACGATGGACCGATGGGTCGCATCTGTTACTCCGATGTTACTGCTCTATATGATGCTGGAGCTGATCCCTCCAGGTCTGGTAGGCAGTATGTCATCCCCGATGTTATGTCTGTCTCAGATGGTTGGATTTTTCATACCGAGCATGGGGCTCATAGGAGCGACGGCTCATGTGTGTCGTACTTTGTGTACGTGGAGAGTGCACGACGTGTGTCGTCGGTGCTACTCTTGTGGGCATCATAAGGATTTATAAAATGTGTAAATCTGTGTATTCACTAAGCATTCGCTTACCCCTCAGTTGATTTTATTTTACAGGAAAGGGAAAGTCTACAGCCGGACCTTCTAGTTAGGTCATTTGGAAGATTTGGAAGACTTGGCACTATTTCATCGGTAATTATGTTATGAGACAATGTTGTAATATATTCTGGATGATTGTAATAATTATGGGTGTGTAGCCTTAGACTTGGTACCTTATAGTCCTGTCGGGCGTTTGACACTATTGCACTACTTTATTTCTGTATTTTAATGCTTCCGCACTTAATTTAGGTTATCAGATCCTTATGTTATTGCATGTTGATGATAAATCCTGGGTGTTATGTAATTGGTGGTTGTTGTGGCAAGGGTGTCACACGAGATGGTATCTGAGCAGTAGTTTGAGATTCAAGTGTCCGTGAGGTCTTGATCTCAAACATTAGGTAATGATATGTAGTGGTTTAAGTAATGATCTGAACTAAGATAGGTTATGATCTAGTGATATAAGAGATTGACTATCATACGGGACAAATGAGTGGTGTCTTTAAACTGATGACATGTTACTAAACAAGTTATGTGTTATTATTACAGAACATGTCTGGAGGAGGAATGACACCTGAAGAAACAAGAGAGATGATGCTAGCCATGATGGCTGAGCAAAATCGAATGATTCAAGATCAGTTTCGGGCGCGAGATGAGGCCAAAGCCAAAAGAAAAGAAGACAAGAGAAAAGAAAAGAGGGAATATGAAAGGGATTATGTTGTGGTAGACATAAACCTTAGGAATGAAGCGAAACGCAAAGATAAGGGCAAGGAAAAGATTGATTATGAAACTGGGATTGATGAGAATTACATGAATTATGTAATTAGATCATTCAAGGACTGGCAACCACCCACATTCTCAGGATCTCTGAGAATTGAGGAAGCAGAAATGTGGATTACAATTATGGAACAAATCTTTAGGGAGATGAATTGTAAAGATGAGTATAAGGTATTTTTAGCTAAGGATCAATTGATTGGACAAGCTAAGGAATGGTGGGACCGTTGGGAAAAAGAATTGGGATCCAAGTTGATTGCTTCCTTTAGTTGGGAACAATTCAAGTTGTTGTTTAGTAGGCAATATGGTGAGCCTGATATCGTACCACATGTTAATTATGAAGAAAGAGCTATTGGAAAGATTGTAAAGTCTGGAGAAGGTGAACTAAATGGACTATACTTGAGGTCAAGAACAAATAAACGTGATAGAAGTAAGAGATGTTGCCATTGTAATCAATTTGGACATAAGGCTAACAAATGTCCAATGAAGGCCGATGCTTGTTATAATTGTGGAAAAGTGGGCCATTTTAGCAGAAATTGCAAATTTCGACCAAAGAATTAGCATGTAATGATATTACATGATGAAACTATGAATGAAAAGTTCAACAAAGAGATGATATCTCTAAGATTGTGGTTATAACTTTTGGACGTTAATCCATAGAGTTAGAAGTGTACTTTAAAGATTCCATATGTAATATTTCATCGAAGTTCTATGATGCTGAAGTTAACATGAAATCAAGTGATATAAAGTTTTATTATTAATATAAGTATAATCATGTTTGTGAATGAGAATATTCGAGTATATAAATAGGCAGTAGATGAATAGCCAAGATGGACTTGGAAGCTTTGAATTGGAAGAGATGTTAGAGATTTCTTAGAAACTTATGAATGAGTTGAGAAGTTGTAATAAAGTCTAAGTTTGACCATGATGGATTAAAGAATTGGAACTAATCATATTAGTATCATATGTGATATGTTTGAAGGATGGATCACAACTTGTAGTGTTTATCATAAAACAAAATAGCATCAACTTGTTTTAAAAGAAAACGGTAAGGTACATTGTATTGAATAATTTAAGCTTACAAAGGTTGTGGCTGAGAACACATGACACGAACTGTTCATGAGAATTTGATGTAGTTGGAGTCAAAGAGGCTATTTCAATATTTGAAATATGTAAATTTTATAACAGAAAGGAAAGTAATTCAAGCATTTCTGAGAAAGCGAACAAAGGTATGAGAATACGTGACTTGTGTTAATATTGAAAGGGATTTGGAATATGCGATGCGAAGTATAAATTAAGAAATATATGTGAATTATAATTAATCGGAAGAGGGATATAATATTTAATGAAATGGAAATTTGATTAAACAATAAAAAGTTTAAAGAGACTTTGGACACTAGGGAAATTGCTTATACAGCAAAGAAAAGTCTAGTACTACGATTCGGAATCTAAGGATGATTCGGAGGTGATCATGAGTTCTGTTTGATTTTGGGTGTCGATCAATTATTTGTATCTACTGCTTTTGCTCAACAAGTGTAAATACCTTGATCTAAGTTGTCTATTGTGATTGATGTTGAAATTGCTAAGTAACACATTAGTTAGCGTAGATCATGTGTATCATGATTGTACTTTAGTGATTGAGGAGGTAGTACTCAATCCTGACTTGATTTCAATAGAGATCGGTGATTTGATACGATAATTAGAAAGAACTTATTAAATATATGTGACAAGACGCATGTAGTTTGCAATGAAGGAATAATAAAGATAACTACGCCGAAAGGAGGCGAGAGAATTGTATATATGAGTATTGGAGAAGTGGGGATCAATGTCTAATGATGATTGTTAGGTCCCGAAAGCTGATTGCTTAGGGTTGTGAGTTTTGTTTGGTATAGGCTATTGATACCAAGACTGAAGAGAAAACTGTGGCCGATGCGCCTGTTGTCCCAAATGTTTCCATATGTGTTTCCGGAAGACTTGTCTGATGTGCCACTCGAAAGACAAGTGAAATTTTGTGTTGACTTGATCCCTAGAGTTTCTCCAATAGCTTGTTGCTCGTATCAGTATGCATCTACTGAAAGGTAAGATATGATGAAGCAACTTCAGAAGTTGTCAGATAGGGGCTTTGTAGATTGAGTTCTCTGCCATGTGGAGCCCGATAGTGTTTATGAATCAAAAGATGTCACAATGAGAATGTGCATAGATTCACATGCGAAATCTACTGTACTCACAGTGGGTGCGTAAGTAAACTTTAACCGATATTATTTTTCCTCGGGCTTTCAACCGGATCCACCAAGTACCCCACTGTGGGTTAAACAACACCACAAGGGACCTGTTAAATTTGTTGCTACAATACCTCGAGTCAAAAACCGTTTAAATCCATTAAACCAAGTTTCGTAAATTTTTGCAATATTTTCCCCTATTTTGGGTCTATGTCCAAATTCATAACACAATTAAGTTTGAGCCCATCTCATGCTCATACATTGTCCTTTGTATAACTCTTTGTCATTTTATGTGTTGTTTATAAGTTTCATTCAAAATATTCGAGTTTAGAGAGTGGTTTTCAATTTTTAGGCATTAAACTCGAATTTAATGGTTTAGATTCGAACCCCCTTCGAATTTGATGACTAAACTCGAATCCCAGAAGGTAAACTCGAAATCCCATTCGAGTTTGGGGTAGATTCGAACCCCCTCCCCTTCGAATCTAATGATAGACTCGAAAATACACTCGAATCTAGTACCAAAATCGAGTTTGTTCTTGCATTTCGACTGTGTTCTTGGTATTTTCGAGTTTGTTCATCTTACAACTTTAAAACATACATTTCTAAGCCTCAAATCACCGATATATCAAGTATTAAGCCTAGTTTCGATTCTATTATGCATATACTATCATATTCTCGCAAGATTTCAAGCAAAACTAGCTCCAATTCACATAAAATAACAGATTCGAATTCTAAGTTCTTCAAAACCGAAATAACAAACTTAAAAGAGTCGATTCTTACCTCAATTCGTACGAAATCAAAGATCCAACCGTAGATTGTTGTTGTACTCCTCGAGATCTTTCCGATGACGTATAAATCTCGATAATCGGCCGGTCGGTTTGTGAAATATCTTAGAGAGATGTAGAGAGAACTTCTAGAGAGAGAGTCTAGAGAGAGAGAGAGAGATGGTGAAAAATGAAGGGCTTGGCCTTTTTATTCCCATTTTCATCATTTTGCCCATTTCACCCCTCAACTTAACCGGTTCCATAAAATACTGATTTATTCTTAAATTTTTCATTAATAACTTTTATAATTCATAATATTCCTTAATAATAATTTCCGAGTTCAAATTTTCTTAAAATAACAACAAACTTTCAAAATATCCCAAATACATAATAATTGCTCAAATTTCAACTTAATTATATATTTTCCACTTAATTAGCCCAATTTCAATAAAATAAATCTGAGGATGTTACAACATGGGCTCCACCACGCTCAACTTCGTCCTCGAAGTTACTCGGATTCGAACAGTTTTGGATACTTCCTTAACATTTCCGCCTTTGTCTCCCAAGTGTGATTTGCTCCTTTATGATGCTTCCAACGTACAAGCACCATTTCAATCTCTTTGCTCCTTAGCTTTTTCATCTTGGTATCCAATACACATTCCGGCTCCTCAACATACCGGAGTCTTTCATCAACTTGCAGTTCAGTATGGTCGGCCCAATCTTCGTTACTAGTAGTAAATGACTTTCGGAGATTTCCAACATGAAATACTGGATGTATGCCTGACATCTCTTCAGGAAACTCCAGGCGATACGATTGATTTCCAACTTTTTCTACTATCTTAAATGGTCCAACAAATCTCGGAGCCAACTTGCCCCTCTTCACAAAACGAGTAACACCCCTCATGGGTGATACTTTCAAGTAAACCCAGTCATTCATTTCAAAGTTGATCGGTTTGTGCCTCCTATCGTAGTAACTTTTCTGACGATCCTGGGCCGCTTTCATGTTCTGCCTAATCAACTTTATCTTCTCGTTTGTTTCTTGAAGCAATGCCGACCCAGCAATCGGTGTTTCACCAGTTTCTCTCCAGCATGTAGGAGTCCTACATCTCCTTCCATACAAAGCCTCAAATGGCGCTTTCTTTATCGTTGCGTGATAACTGTTGTTATATGAAAACTCTATTAGTGGCAGATGATCATCCCAGTTGCCACCAAGATCTACTACACACGCTCTCATCATATCCTCCAAGGTGAGGATTGTTCGTTCACTTTGGCCATCGGTTTGCGGACGATAGGCCGTACTCATTGCGATCCTTGTTCCCAACCCCTCTTGTAAAGCCGACCAGAAGTTCGAAGTAAATCGGCTATCTCGATCCGATACTATGGACTTAGGCACTCCGTGCCTAGAAACTATCTCGTCCATATAAATCTGAGCCAACTTCTCCAACGAATAACTTTCTCTAATCGGAATAAAATGTGCGGACTTAGTCAATCTGTCAACTATCACCCAAACAGCATCATGTTGTCGCTTAGTCTTTGGCAGTTTTGTAACGAAATCCATAGTAATGTGCTCCCACTTCCATTCCGGAATGGGAAGCGGTTGCATACTGCCGTATGGTTGCTGATGTTCGGCTTTCACCAGCCGACAAGTTCTACATCGTTCAACATACTGGCCGATATCCTTCTTCAATCCCGGCCACCAAAAGTCTGCCTTCAGTTCATTGTACATCTTTGTGCTTTCGGGATGTACAGAAAACTTGGATTGATGTGCCTCTTCAATGATTACTCGTCTCATTCCACCCAACTTCGGCACCCAAATCCTCCCGTATACTCCTTTCAATCCCGATTCACTAGTTTCCATATCTTTAAGTTGTATCCTAATATCCTCAACACCAACATTCTCATCTTTCAAGGCTTCTTCTTGAGCAGCCTTAACATCATCAATAATAGTGGAGGTCAGCATTGTAGACATCATCATATAACAACAATCCTTAGCATATGCTTTGCGACTCAAAGCATCGGCTACTACATTAGCCTTTCCAGGATGGTAAAGGATCTCACAGTCGTAATCCTTTATTAATTCCATCGAACGTCTCTGCTTCATATTTAGCTCCTTCTGACTAAAAATGTACTTCAAACTCTTATGGTCCGTGTAAAGTTGACACTTAGTAACGTACAGATAGTGTCTCCATAACTTCAAAGCAAATGTTACCGCAGTCAACTCGAGATCATGAGTTGAATAATTCTTCTCATGCTGCTTCAACTGCCTTGAAGCATAAGTAATTACTTTCCCGCGCTGCATCAGTACAGCACCTAACCCCAGTCTTGAGGCATCAGTATACACCACGAAATCATCATTACCTTCAGGTAAGGCAAGTATCGGAGCCTCGCTTAACGCCTTCTTCAGAACCTCAAAGGCCTCCTGCTGCACAGTTTCCCATACAAACGGTGCATTCTTCTTTGTTAATGCAGTCAAAGGAACTGCAATCTTTGAAAAGTCCTTTATAAATCTCCTATAGTATCCTGCCAACCCCAGAAAACTTCTAACCTCAGTAGTTGAACACGGCGGCTCCCAGTTCTTTATCGCTTCAACTTTGGCTGGATCCACAGAAATCCCAGCCCCCGAAATCACATGCCCTAGAAACTGTATTTGTTGCAGCCAAAACTCGCACTTCGAAAATTTGGCGTACAACTTTTCTTTCCTCAACAACTCTAACAGTTCCCTGAGATGTTCAGCATGCTCAGCCTCAGACTTAGAGTACACCAGTATATCATCAATAAACACTATCACCGATTTGTCTAACATAGGTCTGCAAACTCGGTTCATTAGATCCATAAAGACAGCCGGGGCATTGGTTAACCCAAAAGGCATAACCTAGAACTCATAATGCCCATAACGTGTCCTAAACGCTGTCTTAGGCACGTCCTCTTCTCGTACCTTCAACTGATGGTACCCTGACCTCAAATCAATTTTAGAGAACACACTCGCCCCATGTAATTGGTCAAACAAATCGTCTATCCGTGGCAACGGATACTTGTTCTTAATCGTCAACTTATTCAGTTCCCGGTAATCTATGCACATCCTCATCGTTCCGTCCTTCTTTTTAACAAACAATACCGGAGCTCCCCACGGTGATGAACTCGGCCGAATGAAGCCCTTATCCAACAACTCTTGAAGTTGTGTCATCATCTCTTTCATCTCAGTTGGGGCAAGGCGATAAGGAGAACGAGCTACCGGTGCAGCTCCAGGGATCAAGTCAATTCTAAATTCCACTTGTCTCTCAGGCGGCACGCCAGACAAGTCTTCCGGAAACACTTCCGGGAATTGTGAAACAACCGGCACATCGGCCAAAGTCCTCTTCTCAGCCTTAGCATCAATCGCATATGCTAAGTAAGCATCACACCCCTTTGCAACAAGCTTTCGTGCTTTTGCAATGGTCAACAAACACAAATCCCCGCTTCTCCTATCCCCGTAAATACAAATCTCACGCCCCTCCGGAGTAGTTATCTTTATCATTCGGTTCTTACACACTATATGGGCTTCATTCTCAATCAACCAGTCCATCCCGACTATCACGTCAAACTCACTGAACTCAATAGGGATCAGGTCCAAATTGAAGACTACATCTTCAATCACTAACGTGCAGTTACGGTATACGTGATCTACCTTGACTAGAGTGTTGCTAGCAGTTTCTATGTCAAGAACAGCAGATAATCTAGATAGTGGCATGGCAAGTCTTTGTGCAAACATAGTAGAAACAAACGAACGATTTGCACCCAAATCAAATAAAACTCGTGCTGGCATAGAATTAACTATGAACGTACCCGTAACGACCTCCGGATTTTCCCTTGCCTCCTCTGCAGTTATCTGAAAAGCACGAGCCGGTGCTCTTTGTGACTGACCCCGGTGGTTAACTGAACCACCACTCGAACCTCCAGAAGATCGTGTTGATGATGGAGCAGCAGCTGTTGGAGCATTCTTCCTACAGTCCTACTATAGTGTCCCCACACCCCACACTTATAGCAAGCATCTCCTTTCCTTGGGCAGTCATGCTGAAAATGGCCCAGCTCTCCACAGCAAAAGCAAGCACGTCCGTTAGTGCATTTGCCAAAGTGCTCCAGATGACACTTATTGCAATACTGCGGCTCAGTGTTGATGGAATAAGCTCGAGCACGACCACGATCAGAAGAACCAGACGGTCGGCGATAAGACTACTGTGGTGAGTATTGTAAAGACCGGGAAGATCCCGAGTATCCTCCCTCGTGCTGGCGCTTCGGCGGTGACGGTTGTGTTGGGTTGTTGGAAGTAGCAGCAGACCCAATCGAGTACCCCGACATAATCAAAATCTGCTCTACATTTCTGGCAGCCTCAAGTAAACCAGCAAATGTAGGGTAGCGAACGTTGCTCATGACCCTCCTAATCTCAATATCCAAACCAGCCTCGAACCTGGTCACCTTCCTTTCCTCAGTATCGACTTGATGAGGCGCGAACAGACTCAGCCTCGTGAATTCCACAGCATATTGGGACACAGTCTTAGTCCCCTGCGTCAGTGCCATAAACTTCGCCTCCAATCTCCGACGCTCATCAACTGGACAATACTGCTGAGTGAACAATTCAGTGAACTCAGCCCACGTCATGACAGCCACCTTCTCCAAGGTTAAAGCATTAACCATGGAATTCCACCACATAATTGCATCGTTCGTGAACATAGCAGTAGCATAACGAACCATGTCCTTCTCAGCACAGTCGCTGATTCGGAATGTTCGTTCGGTTGCTATTATCCATTCAAGTGCGGCAACAGCGTCACCCAGTCCATTAAACTCGACTGCTCCATTTCCCTTAAAATCCTTAAACCGACAACCTCTGGGTTTGTTAGATGACCCAGTATTGTCATCTTGTTCCTCATTGTTACCCCCTTCCTTCTCCTTGTTCTTTCTCTTATCCTCTCTTCTCTTAGCATCGGCCTCATCTCGAGCCCGAAACTGATCTTGTATCATCTTGTTCTGCTCAGCCATCATGGCTACCATCATCTCTCTGGCTTCTACAGGTGTCATTCCTCCTCCAGACATGTTCTAAAATAATAAACATATAACTTGTTTAGTAACATGTCATCAATTTAAAGACACCACTCATTTGCCCCGTATGATAGTCAATCTCTTATAATTACTAGATCATAACCTATCTTAGTTCAGATCATTACTTAAACCACTACATATCATTACCTAATGTTTGAGATCAAGACCTCACGGACACTTGAATCTCAAACTACTGCTCTGATACCATCTCGTGTGACACCCTTGCCACAACAACCACCAATTTCAAAACACCCAGGATTAATCATCAAACACAAATACATAATGATCTGATAACCTAGATAAGTGCGGAAGCATTAAAATACATAATAAAAGTAGTGCAACAGTGTCAAACACCCTACGGTGCTACAAGGTACCAAATCTAAGTCTACATGCCCAATACAATTATTACAACATCCAGAATATAATATAACATTGTCCCAAAGCATGATTACCGATTATATAGTACCAAATCTTCCAAATCTTCACGAATGACCTAACTAGATGGTCCGGCGGTAGACTTCCCTTTTCCTGTAAAATAAAAATAAACAACTGGGGAATAAGCGGATGCTTAGTGAATACAAAGATTACGCATTTTATAAATTTTGATGAAGCCCCAAGAGTAACATCGATGACAAACATCGTATACCCTTCTTCGTACACCAAGTACGGACCAGAGCCGCAGCCCCTTCGAGCCCAAAGCTCGGCATTAAACATACCTTCTGAGACAAACGTACAATCGGGGATGACATACTGCCTACCGGGTTTAGGAGGGATCAACTCCAGGTCATATAGCGCAGTAACATCAGAGTAATCGATGCGACCCACCGGTCCATCACTAGATGCACAACAATCGAACGGACATGCAACAAGTAAGAATGTGCATCTAAATCTACGCAAGTTAGTAGAATTCCAACCGAACAAATGAAGCAACAGGTCTCAGCAGGCAAAGCTTAACATAAAACAGATATAAACATGCGAAATCTACTGTACTCACAGTGGGTGCGTAAGTAAACTTTAACCGATATTATTTCTCATCGGGCTTTCAACCGGATCCACCAAGTACCCCACTGTGGGTTAAACAACACCACAAGGGACCTGTTAAAGTAGTTGCAACAATACCTCGAGTCAAAAACCGTTTAAATCCATTAAACCAAGTTTCGTAAATTTTTGCAATATTTTCCCCTATTTTGGGTCTATGTCCAAATTCATAACACAATTAAGTTTGAGCCCATCTCATGCTCATACATTGTCCTTTGTATAACTCTTTGTCATTTTATGTGTTGTTTATAAGTTTCATTCAAAATATTCGAGTTTAGAGAGTGGTTTTCAATTTTTAGGCATTAAACTCGAATTTAATGGGTTAGATTCGAACCCCCTTCGAATTTGATGACTAAACTCGAATCCCAGAAGGTAAACTCGAAATCCCATTCGAGTTTGGGGTAGATTCGAACCCTCTCCCCTTCGAATCTAATGATAGACTCGAAAATACACTCGAATCTAGTACCAAAATCGAGTTTGTTCTTGCATTTCGACTGTGTTCTTGGTATTTTCGAGTTTGTTCATCTTACAACTTTAAAACATACATTTCTAAGCCTCAAATCACCGATATATCAAGTATTAAGCCTAGTTTCGATTCTATTATGCATATACTATCATATTCTCGCAAGATTTCAAGCAAAACTAGCTCCAATTCACATAAAATAACAGATTCGAATTCTAAGTTCTTCAAAACCGAAATAACAAACTTAAAAGAGTCGATTCTTACCTCAGTTCGTACGAAATCAAAGATCCAACCGTAGATTGTTGTTGTACTCCTCGAGATCTTTCCGATGACGTATAAATCTCGATAATCGGCCGGTCGGTTTGTGAAATATCTTAGAGAGATGTAGAGAGAACTTCTAGAGAGAGAGTCTAGAGAGAGAGAGAGATGGTGAAAAATGAAGGGCTTGGCCTTTTTATTTCCATTTTCATCATTTTGCCCATTTCACCCCTCAACTTAACCGGTTCCATAAAATACTGATTTATTCTTAAATTTATCATTAATAACTTTTATAATTCATAATATTCCTTAATAATATTTTCTGAGTTCAAATTTTCTTAAAATAACAACAAACTTTCAAAATATATTAAATACATAATAATTGCTCAAATTTCAACTTAATTATATATTTTCCACTTAATTAGCCCAATTTCAATAAAATAAATCCGAGGATGTTACATATAACACAACACATGTTTTTACAAAAGTACAACTGATGTACTGATGTATATTACAACTGATGCAAAAGAAAAATTACAACTTATGTAATTAAAGTACAACTAATGTACAGCAGATTTTGGACTGTTTGTGTTGGGAGCAGATAATGGTAAGCCTGTCCAACTGATGGACAGCTTCCATTCTTCACCTACCCAGATGGTAGATGGACTTTACTACAGTGGAGGGGGACCTTCAAACATCTTTTCAAGTTGCTCCCTTGTATCCTCAAGTTCTTCAATTTCACTTCTGATGATCATAAACTTGGAATCTTCAAGTTCACCTCTCTCATAAAAGCCTCTGAGCTGATCCGAGACGGCTGCTCTCCACCTGCTTGACTGCCTAAATGAAGCTGCAAGTCTGAAGGCTACAAGCTGTCTCAGATCCACCTTGTATAGATCTGATGCTCTCTGAAAGCATTTCTTCTGAGTTAAGGGATCTACAAAAAATGCTCCCAGCTCAGGCTCTTCAATAATCTTGCCATCTTCAAACTCTACTCCACTAGGCAGGCTGTAGTCAACTCCCTTCATCTCAACAGCATAGTCACCCTGTTCAATTAAGATGAGGAGTTGTTCAAGCTCAGTGTCTTTCCTTGTCCTCCTGGACTTTATTTTTGGTTGTGTCACATAGACACCTTCACTGACTTCTTTTGAGATCAGGCCAAGATTCTTCACTCTCTCCATCAGCTTTTTGACATATGTGATATGCCCTGACTATCTTAGCCGTTTCTGACTTAGATTCGCTCAGAGCAACTGCCAACTCAATCCATTCCCTGTACCCCATCTGTGCAACATCAGTGTAGTCATACGTTTCTAGTTCAGGGCCAGTTGCACCCATTCTGGTTATTTTCAACTTCCACTGACTGCCTTTTCTTGATATGGGAACAGCTTTGACAATTGCTTCCTTGGCAAGCCTTCTATCAGCAACATCCAGAAATTTTCTTCTAGCCAAGTTGTCAAAGTGGAATTGAGCTCTTACAGAGGGTACTTGTGTTTTGGTCACAGAGACCTGAGCACCCTTTTCTTTTTCTGCTTCCTTCTCTCCTGCTGATCCCTTAGCAGCTTCCATTAATTTCTTTTGCACTTCCAGAGAGGACATTTTAACTTTCCTTGCCTCTTGAAGTGCAAAAGTCTTAGCAGCTTTGGCAGATTCTTCTTCTTTCCTTAGAGCTTCCAGGGCTTGAAGCTGTTCTTCTCTGAACTCAAAGTATTTTTGCATGGGAAGACCCATTTCTTTAGCCCTGGCTTTGTGAAATTTAATTTCTGCTGCTTTCTGCTGTTGGGGATTAACTACTGCCTTTTCTTTTCCTTTAGCTGCTGTAGTGACAGCAGCTTCAGGACTTTCCTCTTATTCTTCTTCTTCTTCTTGTAGAATCAGATGCCTCATTCTGCTACTTGGCCTGTCCTCAGGAATGAATTTCTCCCCCTTAGACTGAGCAGGGTTTGGAGATTCAGCCTGAGTAAGCTGAGCAGCCTGGGAAGCACCTTCCATTGTACCTGTTTCAGATGCTCCTGCTGGTTGACCAGTGGGTATTGCAGGCACTGATTTCTCCTTAGGAGAAGAAGTTTTCTCCCCCTTAGACTTAGTCTTCGAGGCAGATGACTTCTCCCCCTTTGAAGGAGATGTACCAGCACCTTCAACACCTGGTCTGCCTGAAGACACGAAGTCAGCAGGCTTGCCAGCAGTTTTGGCAGCAGGCTTGGGGCCAACAAGGCTATTCACTAAGAAGGCCAGGTTGTCCTTCACCTCTGCAAGCTGGGAAAGACAGGTCTGAAGAGAAGGGGCATGGGTGTCAGCAAGAGAGGTCAGTTTGACAATGTTGTCCCTATCAGAAGCTGTCAACAACAGGCTTTGAAGCTGTGCAAGATGGAGTTCAAGGGAATCTTGCACATCAGCAAGGTCTGATGACACAAAATTTGATAGGGAGCCAATGACAGTGTTCAAGCTGGCCAAGGTGGCAGGAAGGGTAGAATTGCAAGAGGTGAGGAGAGATGACAGCTGTTGAGATATAGCTGCCATTGAGGACACTGAGTCCTGTTGTAGTGAAAGAATAGAGGAAAGGGAAGTAGAGACACTTTGCAGCTGTGCAGTGAGTGCAAGTAGCTGTGGAGAGTTGTCAGGTTGTGAAGTGGCTAGGAAGGAATCCTTGAACAGATCAAAGAATCCCTTAAGCTGTTCAGACACAGAGTCTGAAATGAGAGAAGGTAGAGAGAACATGGAAGTTTCTAAAGAACTAACTTTGTTGGTCAGCAGTGTAAGCTGATCCTTCAAAGGCAGGTCTTTAGGAGATGGAGGTGTATGGGTGGACTGTTTATATTGTGTTGAGGGAGAGGAAGAGGATGAGGCTGGTGTATGAAGATGTGATGGAGAGGGAAGAGGAACAGTTGAAAGAAGCTCCATAGCCTGAGCAAAAGTAATGTGGCCCAGCTTGGAGGGGTCAAAGGGTCCTTCAGCAGTGGCAGTAGCTGCATCATTAGGAGAAGGGGTTGATGTTGGGGGCCTTTCAGATGCTGCTTGTGTTGCAACACCTTCATTAAGGCCAGTGGGTGTTCCCTCTGCAGTGCCTTGGTGTAAAAGCACCTCATCATGGGGAGATGGGATATGCATTTCAACAACAGCAGTGGTGAAACGTGCTGATGGAGTTTGCATAGAAGGGGCAGCCTCACCCAAGGGATGGTATGTTCCCTGAGGTTCATCAGCTTGGGTTGTTGGTCCCTCAGCAGCTGTTTGGTGTAGAACAACTGTATCATAGGGAGCAGATTTTTGAGGCTGAGCTGCTGATTGGTCTATACCAGCAGTGTGGACACCTCGTGCAGACTCAGGGTGTAGAGAAGTTTGAGGAGGGACAGTGTGGACACAGTATGGAGTGGAGAGGGCTCCTGGCTTTCAATATTCTCAGCCTGTTGGGAGGCTAGAATAGTTGAGGTGTCTATCTCCTTTTGTACAACTGGCTCCTGTTGGGAGGAACCAGAGGGTCTAGGCTGACTCTGGGTGGACTCAGGTTGGAGTGAAGCAGGCTCCAATTGTGCTGAACCTTCTCCCAAAATAGGAGAGGCAGCAGGGGTGGCTTCTCTTACAACTGAACCCTGTTGTGAGGGAACAGAGGAGCTGGTTGTTGGGGCTGATTTCCTTTTGGCTAGAGATTTGCGTTGGGATTGGATGGATGAAGTAGGTGATTGTGGAGAGGTGATAGGTTCTGTTTGGACAGGGTGTGAGACTGGGTCAGGAATAGGTGGGTTGGCCTGTTCCCTGGTCTCAGGTTCCACAGAGGCACCAGCCACAAAGGCTTCAGGTTCAACAGATGAACCAGGGTGAGGAGCCTGCTCCCCCTCAGCCACAGAGGCCAAGGAGGCAGACTCAGACTGAGCTGTTTTGGCTTCTTGTGGACAGGCCCAGCTTCAGTGGTTGCCAGGGTCCTTTTAACAAGCTTGGCCCTGGCTTTGGATTTTCCCTTTGGAGCAGGTTCAGGATCCACCCTCACATCAGAGGGTCCTTCCATCAATCCTAACAGCCTCCTCATTGGTGTTGATAGAGGAGGCTCATTGGGTAGAACAGGAGTATAAAACACTCTATTCCCTATTACATGGAATGCAGCAGTCTTAAGTAAAGGCTGAGAGGAATATAATTGCTCACCACAATGATGTTTGAAGATGAGGCTCAAAAACCTTGGATACTGAACAGCAGCTGGACGGTTTTCTTGTTGTACCAGGTTCCTCAAATTCAGAAAAATCCATTTGGCCATGTCGATTGTTGTCCCATCCACCAGCTGTAGAACAATGGGGACTTCATCACGGCTTAGTTGGTCGAATGAACCAACTTTACTTCCGAAGCACATCACCACCGAGGCAAATAGAAAACTGTAGGTCGGAGACAGGTCCTTCCTAAACAGTGTTGCTCCGATTTTGGGTTCTGCTACACCACAGAAACGTAGCAGATTGCCCATTTGATCATCTTCAGGTTGAGGCATGTCATAGGGGTCAGCAGTTGGTAGATGAAGAACCTCCCTGAGAAGATCAGCTGTGATCTCAATGGTCTGAGTCCCATTATGAATAGTCCCTTTTATGACTTTGGTGTTAGGGTTGTAGGCACAAGTATACCAAAACTCGTACACCATCTCCTGGTACAGGACACCAGGAGTGGCAGTCATAGCATAGTTCAACGGATGAACTTTGAGAAATTCCACCATCTGTTCATAAACCTTCCCAACATAGTTTTTGGGAATAGTGAGGTTAGCAATGTAGTTAGTGGGTCTGATGGTCAGCATTGTTGTAACTGATGAGTGTTTAGCTACATCATCACCAACGAACACCGGAAGAAAGGGATTGTTTCTTTGAGCCATTTGTGAAGGATTTGGGTTTAGAGAAGCAAAAGACACTTAGTCGATTTAGGGTTCTTGAGGATTTCTGGAAATAGTGAGGAAGACGAAGATGAAACAGTAGGGGGTATTTATAGGATTTGAATGTGAGTGGGTATGAGAGAAAAACATTTGGGCGGTTGATTTGAAAAAGTCGTTAACGGAAAACGGAACGGTTGTCCATGTCAGACCGTTTGTCAGACCACTTGAGCCCTTTTTAATCACTAACACACGTAACCCACATTATCCGCAGTAATTAAGTTAAATAAAAACAAAAATTAAGTAACTTAATTGTGAAGAAAGGTAGTTAAAAACTGTTGGTCTAAGCTGTTGGTCAAACCTGTGATGAGCAGGGTCATCACAAGCTGTTCACTCTTCAAGCTATTCCCTCAACCTGTTCAGCCATGTAGGAACAGGTTGTGTTCAATAGTTGATCAGGTTACAAGACAATGTCTTGTAAATCAGTGTGAAGGAATGAGCAGAGTGGAGAATGGACCATCAGAGCAGGCTGGATGAGTAAACTGTTTTTGTTCAGCCTGTTGTGTGTTCAAGCTGTTCAAGAATTTCAGAAAAATGGCTAAGTACAGAATATACATAACCTGTTCTGTCTAAGCTATTCTGAGAAACTTGAGTAGTGTGAGACATACAAAGTCTTAGACCTTTGAGGACACTTAGTCACTTTTGTTTAACATGCCCAGCTTCCTGACAAGGTAATTAAACCTGGTTTCATCAAGAGGTTTGGTGAAAATGTCTGCAAGCTGTTCATTTGTGGAAATAAAACTTACCTCCACATTACCTTTCTGAATGTGATCCTTGATTAAATGATGTCTGACTTCAATATGCTTTGTTCTTGAATGAAATACTGGATTGTTGGAAATGGCTATGGCACTTGTGTTGTCACACAGAATAGGAGTTTTCCTATACACAAGCCCATAGTCTTCAAGCTGATGCTGCATCCACAGAATTTGCCCACAGCAGCTTCCAGCAGCAATGTAATCAGCTTCAGCAATAGAAGTAGACACTGAGTTCTGCTTCTTGCTACACCAACTGATCAACTTACCACCAAGAAGTTGACATCCACCTGTTGTGCTTTTCCTATCTAGCCTGCAGCCTGCAAAATCAGAATCTGAATAACCTGTTAGTTCAAGACTTGAGTCTTTGGGATACCAAAGATCCAAACCTGATGTGCCCTTCAGGTATCTGAAGATTCTTTTAACAGCAGCTAGATGAGATTCCTTTGGGTCAGCTTGAAACCTAGCACACAAACAGGTGGCAAACATAATATCAGGTCTACTAGCAGTTAAATATAGCAAGCTCCCAATCATACCTCTGTAAGCTGTTACTGAAACAGCTTTGCCACTGGCATCAGCATCCAATTTTACATTGGTTGCCATTGGGGTTTTAATAGGAGAACTTTGATCAAATTTAAACTTTTTCAAGAGATCTAAAGTATACTTTCTTTGATTTATAAAAATTACAGTTGAGGTTTGTTTAACCTGTAATCCTAGAAAGAAAGTAAG
The DNA here is from genome assembly GCA_020465985.1 of Centrapalus pauciflorus. Lineage (NCBI taxonomy): Eukaryota > Viridiplantae > Streptophyta > Magnoliopsida > Asterales > Asteraceae > Centrapalus > Centrapalus pauciflorus. Next base: position 165,224 of record JAANYP010000836.1, on the reverse strand, counting down.
TTCTCCCATCATACCTTATTTGGTTAAAGGCAATGCAACAGTAGACAAAGTGAAAAGACAAAAGTTCTGCACATGTGAAGACAAGTCTGCTTTTCAGAAAAGTGCAGAAAAGGTTATGTTGTCTTTTCAACAAGACTTCTGCTTTTTCATCTCGTCCAATGAAGAAGCTTCACTTAGATCCTCTGAGTGGGTATAAAAAGAAACTTCCAAGGATTGATCGATCAAGCCAAAAAGCTAAGTGCTGAAAACAAGAGTGAACGTGCATTCAAAGTGTGTCTTTCATGCATGCAAGTCTGCTTGAATAAAACAGTACTCAGTGTCTAAGCTGTTCTTATTCAAGCTGTTCCTCAGAGTCTTGTAAACATAGTGAGTGATTCTTAGTGAGTGTATTCATTGTAATTAGTTTAAGTCAGTCTTAGACTAGTTAGATATACTGTTGTATCTGTCATCTCAGCTTGAACCTTTCCGCATTCAAGCTTGTTTGTAATTAACATTTGTTAATAATACATACAAACATTGAGAAAATTGTGTGTAGTTTTTGAAGTGCTGTATTCACCCCCCCTCTACAGCTTAAAGCTATACACTTGGGATATCTTTTGGGACCTACAACTGGTATCAGAGCAGTTTAGAGTGTGTGTCATTCTAGATCTCACATTCTCCCAAAATATCCATGGACAACAGTGCTGCAAATTCCTCATACTATGACAATGGCTCAATGGGCAAACCTCCAAAGTTTAATCATCAGAACTTTTCTGGTTGGAAGTGCAGAATGATGCTCTACTTAGAGAATCTGGATGTACAACTACCAGAGATTGTAATGGAGGGTCTCTATGTGCCAACCTCTGTTACAACAATAACTCCTGCTGTTGAAGGAGCTGCTCCTGAGATCAGAACAATTGAGAAAGCAAAAGCTCAATGGTCTGATGAAGACAAAAGACTGGTGGCTCTTGATGCGAAGGCCAGAAACAATCTGGTCATCTCTCTACCTGATGATGTGTTCAAACAGGTTGAGAAGATGAAGACTGCCAAGGAGTTGTGGGATACTTTGTGTGTGACACCCTTGCCACAACAACCACCAATTACATAACACCCAGGATTTATCATCAACATGCAATAACATAAGGATCTGATAACCTAAATTAAGTGCGGAAGCATTAAAATACAGAAATAAAGTAGTGCAATAGTGTCAAACGCCCTACAGGACTATAAGGTACCAAGTCTAAGGCTACACACCCATAATTATTACAATCATCCAGAATATATTACAACATTGTCTCATAACATAATTACCGATGAAATAGTGCCAAGTCTTCCAAATCTTCCAAATGACCTAACTAGAAGGTCCGGCTGTAGACTTTCCCTTTCCTGTAAAATAAAATCAACTGAGGGGTAAGCGAATGCTTAGTGAATACATAGATTTACACATTTTATAAATCCTTATGATGCCCACAAGAGTAGCACCGACGACACACGTCGTGCACTCTCCACGTACACAAAGTACGACACACATGAGCCGTCGCTCCTATGAGCCCCATGCTCGGTATGAAAAATCCAACCATCTGAGACAGACATAACATCGGGGATGACATACTGCCTACCAGACCTGGAGGGATCAGCTCCAGCATCATATAGAGCAGTAACATCGGAGTAACAGATGCGACCCATCGGTCCATCGTTAGATGCACAACAAACGAACGGACATGCATCAAATAAGAATGTGCATCTAAATCTACGCAAGTTAGTAGAATTCCAAACGAAAAATGAAGCAACATGTCTCAGCAGGCAATAGCAATCATAAAGCAGATATAAACATGCGAAATCATATGTACTCACAGTGGTTGCGTAATTAAATGTTAACCAATATTATTTCTCCGCGGGCTTTCAACCGGATCCACCAAGTACCCCACTGTGGGTTAAACAACACCACAAGGGACCTGTTATATTAATTATAACAATATCACGAGTCAAAAACCGTTTAAATTCATAAGACCATGTTTTGTAAGTTTTGCAATATTTTTCCCCATCTTGGTCTATTGTCCAAATTCATAATACAATTAAGTTGAACCCTTTTCAAGTTTACATCTTGTCCTTTATATAACTCGTGTCATTTTATGTGTTGTTTATGAGTTTCATTCAAAATACTTGAGTTTAGAGAGTAGATTTCTCATTTTTAGGCATTAAACTCGAATTTCGGGGGTTAAATTCGAATTTCCTTCGAATTTAATGACTAAACTCGAAATCCTAATGATAGATTCGAACCATATTCGAATCTAGGCCCTTAGATTCGAATCTATGGTGTCAAACTCGAATTCCTGCTCGAATTTAGTACAAAAATCGAGTTTGTTCTTGCATTTCGACTGTGTTCTTGGTATTTTCGAGTTTGTTCATCTTTACAACTTAAATCCTTCATTTCAAAGTCTAAAATCATGAATATATCAAGTATTATACCTAGGTTTGATTCTATTACACATATACTATCTCATTCTTGCAAGATTTCAAGCAAAATCGGCTTTAAATCGCATAAAAATGACAGATTCGAACTTATGTTCTTCAAAACCGAAACACAAAATCTTAAAACAGTCGATTCTTACCTTAATCCGTACGAAATCAAAAATCCAACCGTAGATTGTTGTTGTACTCCTCGAGATCTTTCCGATGACGTATAAATCTTGATAATCGGCCGGTCGGTTTGCGAGATATCTTAGAGAGAAGTAGAGAGTGTTTTTCTAGAGAGAGAGTGTAGAGAGAGAGAGAGCATTTGGAGAATGAAAAGGTATTTGGCCTTTTTATTCCCATCTTTCCCATTTTGCACATTTCACCCCTCAACTTAACCGGTTCCATAAAATACTGATTTATTCTTAAATTTATCATTACTAACTTTTATAATTCATAATAATCATTTCAAAGTTCTTAAACTTTTTAATTTTCTTAAAACAACAACTAAGTTTTAACTATCCCCAAATACATAATCTTTGCTCATAATTCAACTTATTTATAAATTACCTGTCTAAATATTTCTTAAATCACCGTAATTGAATTTGAGGATGTTACAACATGGGCTCCACCACGCTCAAACTTCGTCCTCGAAGTTTATTTAGATTCAAATACATACTTATACTTTTTCAACGTATCGACTTTTGTCTCCCAAGTATGGTTTACTCCATTGTGATGCTTCCAACGTATCAATACTATTTTAATCTCTTTATTCCTTAACTTCCTTACTTTCATATCCACAATATATTCTGGATTTTCAACATTTCGAATTCGGTATAATCAGCCTAATCTTCATTACTAGTTGTGAAGATTTCATAAAGCTTTCCACGTGAAACACTAAGTGTTATTTCGATATTTCCTTAGATAATTCCAAATGAGATAACAGATTCCTAACTTTTCTGTTATTCTAAATGAACCAACTCACCTCAGTGCTAATTTTATCCCTTTTTCAAAACAAGTAGTACACCACATCGGTGATACTAACAAATATACTACATCGTTTCCCTCAAAACTGATTGGTTTAGGTGTCTCATCATTATAACTCTTCTTTCATATCACAGACTCAACAATCAGAGTCCTTTCAATTTCATTCCAACACGTAGGCGTTCTACATTTCTTCACGTACAAAACTGTAAACAGTGTTTTCTTGATTTTTAACATGATAACTAGTGTTATACGAAAATTCTATCAAAACAATTGATCTTTTCTGTTGGTACTTAAATCCAGAATGTATGATCTCATTATATATTCCAATGTAAAAATAGTCCATTCATTTTGACCATCTGTCAGGGTTAGTAAGCTATACTCATAGCTATATGTGTTCCTAATCCCACTTGTAAAGCAAACCAATAGTTGAAAATGAAACGACTCTTCTAATCAAACATAATCGATTCTAGAGTACCATAAAAATAATAACCTTACTCACGCAAATCTGTGCAAGTTTTTCCAGTAATAACTTTCTCAAGTTAGTATATACATACCAATTTAAATCAGCATGTCTACAATTTATTAATCGTAGAAAATTTCTTAAATCTGTAATACCGCGAAAACAGCTTCCAAATTCTCAATCCCTCCACTTTTAGCGGAATCCTCCGAGATCTCAACTCCAGAAATCACATACTACAAAATATAACCTATTGTAATCAAAACTCACGATTTGACATATTCAGCTTTAGACTTACACCAAATATCATCGATAATTACAATTACCGATTCCTCCAACATTGATATACAAATCCATATTCATAATGTCCATAACTAATTACTCGTAGTGCTCATAATTATCCCTGAAAGCCATTTTCAGTACATTCCTTCTTCGGACCTCAACTAATCATATCCCATTCGTAGATCAATCTTAGAAAAATAATTAGCTCTCATGCAGCTAATCGAAATAATCATCAATTCCCGGCAGCGGATTGTGAATTCAAATTTCATGCAATTCATATCAACATTAAGCAATTTGTATGAACAATTATCACAAACACATAAAACCGAATGCTTTAATTGAGTAGAAAGATATTACATTGAGTTCTTGACTTTCTTGCAAAGTACTTCTCTTCTCTCTAATCAGATCCGTATGTGTGTATGTGTATTTGTGTAATCTTCTTAGCTCACTCTATTAACATAACTATACACTTCTATTTATACACAATACACAAGTATTGTGTATTTACACATATAACCCCTAATCTATTGAGAATTTACAAACATATACAATATAATTGTTTCATCTCTAATATTTATTCCCAACATTCTCCCCCTTAGAGATGAACACAATTATTAAAATAATATGCATTTCAGCTCTACAAATATTGTCCATAACAATATCTGTTTTATGTTAAGCTTTGCCTGCTGAGACCTGTTGCTTCATTTGTTCGGTTGGAATTCTACTAACTTGCGTAGATTTAGATGCACGTTCTTCCTTGTTGCATGTCCGTTCGATTGTTGTGCATCTAGTGATGGACCGGTGGGTCGCATCGATTACTCTGATGTTACTGCGCTATATGACCTGGAGTTGATCCCTCCTAGGCCCGGTAGGCAGTATGTCATCCCCGATCGTACGTTTGTCTCAGATGGTATGTTTAATGCCGAGCTTTGGGCTCGAAGGGGCTGCGGCTCTGGTCCGTACTTGGTGTACGAAGAAGGGTATACGATGTTTGTCATCGGTGTTCACCTTGGGGCTTCATAAAAATTTATAAAATGCATAATCTTTGTATTCACTAAGCATCCGCTTATTCCCCAGTTGTTTATTTTTATTTTACAGGAAAAGGGAAGTCTACTGCCGGACCATCTAGTTAGGTCATTCGTGAAGATTTGGAAGATTTGGTACTATATAATCGGTAATCATGCTTTGGGACAATGTTATATTATATTCTGGATGTTGTAATAATTGTATTGGGCATGTAGACTTAGATTTGGTACCTTGTAGCACCGTAGGGTGTTTGACACTATTGCACTACTTTTATTATGTATTTTAATGCTTCCGCACTTAATCTAGGTTATAAGATCATTATGTATTTGTGTTTGATGATTAATCCTGGGTGTTTTTAAATTGGTGGTTGTTGTGGCAAGGGTGTCAAATTATGTAATCAAGAATCAGTGTATATATAAACTGATCTTTTACTTTACTTTGATGTTGTAATTTTATTTCAGCAAATGTACTGTAAAAATATATAGTGATTTTTGATATGGCCAGCTTAGACTTGTTATTGCAAATAGGGGGAGATTGTTAGGCACAAAAAGGCCTCAGTCAAACCTGTTCTGCATCTGAGGGGGAGATTCTTAATCAAACCTGTAGATGCATTTGAAGGTTGAATTTAAGGCCTGTTATATGCCTTATTGAAACCTGAAAATGATTTGCAATATCAGTCCAAAGTTGTTCTATATGTTGCATGTGTTGCAACAAAGACAGTTTGCCCAAGCTGTTCAGTCTACTGAACAGGCTGGACATAAACTGTCTACGCTGCTCTACACTGGTGAGCAGCTTGGGCAGTTTACAAGTGTTCTGTTCTTTGTGAACAAAACCTGTTCTTTGTGAACAGTCTAAACACTCTATGGAATATGTTTCCAAGTCCTCCTGTATTGTTTTTGGCTAAAAGATCATAGTACAAAGTCGAAGACAAAGTGGAAAACAGAACTGCTCAGCCTGCCCACGCTGTTCTGTCACATGAAGACAAAAGGATATTTGAAAAAGGGTGACAGACCTTTTCTGATATCAAAATAGGCCTTAACAAAGGAAGAAAGACACAAAGTTGACATTCCTTATTTGGTTAAAGCTAATGCAACAGTAGACAAAAAGAAAAGACAAAAGTTCTGCACACATGAAGACAAGTCTGCTTTCCAGAATGTGCAGAAAAGTTTATGTTGTCTTTTCAACAAGACTTTCCCTTTTTCCTTTCGTCCAATGAAGAAGCTTCTCTTAGGTCCTCCAAGAGAATATAAAAGGAAACTTCCAAGGATTGAAACTATAAGCCAAAAAGCTAAGTGCTGAAGCCAAGAGTGAACGTGCATTCAAGTGTGTCTTTCATGCATGCAAGTCTGCTTGAATAAAACAGTGCTTGGTGTCTAAGATGTTCTTATTCAAGCTGTTTCCTTGAGTCTTGTAAACATAGTGAGTAATTCTTAGTGAGTGTATTCATTGTAACTAGTTTAAGTCTGTCTTAGATTAGTTAACATACTGTTGTATTCGTCATCTCAGCTTGAACCTTTCCGCATTCAAGTCTGTTTGTAATTAACTTCTGTTGATAATACATACAAACATTGAGAAAAGAGTGTGTAGTTTTTAAATAGCTGTATTCACCCCCCCCCCCCCTCTACAGCTTAAGGCTATATACTTGGGAAACCTTTCGGGACCTACAACTAAAATAAAACTAACAGAAATCGTGATAGCAATCATAAAGCGTTGAACATTTAATAAACAAATAATAATGATAATAACTCAATCGTAATAAAAAAATATAGAACTAGTTATAATAACAATGTAACAAATTAAAATTCAAGTGTTAATATTGAAAATATCTCAACAATTTTTTTTATTTCCACGATTAAGATCCTATACATTTTAAATTATTATTTAAGTTCTAATTTTATCTTATTGGTTGGGTATTTTTAGTATTAACCCAAACTTTTAAATAAGAAAATTATGTTTTCATGAATATTAAAAATCATAAGGAAAACAATTTTAATAATAATCATAAAAAACTACAAAAAAAATATTAGAATTATAATATTAGTGAATAATGATAGTCGAAAAAAATAACACCATTATTAGTAATGATATAATTAATTATAATCGTAAGTAAAAAATTGACTGGTAATAGAATTAATATTAATAATATTATTAGTAAATTAAACACAATACACCTTATATTATATATTACTAATATAATAATAATAATAATAATAATAATAATAATAATAATAATAATAATAATAATAATAATTATTATTATTATTATTATAATAATTATTATTATTATTATTATTATTATTATTATTATTATTATTAGAGTAAATTACATAAATGGTCCCTGTGGTTTGCATAAAATTTTGGATACGGTCCTTGTGGTTTCAATTTTGCATAAACGGTCCTTATGTACATTGTTTACTTGCAAAAATGGTCACTCTGCCATTAACTTTAACAATCAAATGGTTAAATCTTTTATAACGACCATTTTACCCTTTTCTTTGATAACATTTTGGTCCCTCAAGTTTGTAGTTCATTTTAGTTTTGGTCCCTCGAGTAAATTTTTTTATTTAACTCATTTATATTATTATTATTATTTATTATTATTATTTATTATTATTAATAATTTAACTTTTTACGTATTAATTTTTTTTTATTAAGTTTCCTATATTTTAATATATTTTTAAATTTAAATTACAAACCTAATAATTCTTTTTATTATAAACAATTGTATCAAATTAGAATCAATTTTTTTTATAGCTTTTTCGAGTGAAAAAATACAAACATTTTATATTGTAGTTTTCCAAACCAAAAAATTTTGAACATTAAGCTTTTATTTGTTTTTTCAAACAAAAAGAAGTTACTAACCGATTTTTTGTTTTGGAAAACGAAAATAAATACAAACAGTTCTGTTCTTAGTTTTTGGAAACAAAAAAACTACGAATAATTCTGATTTTCAGATTTTCCAAACAAAAAAATCATTTTTCTAGTTTTTCGAACCAAACCATTACCTTTTAGTTTTTTCTCCGAACGAAAAACTACAAACCATTACGTTTTAAAGTTTTTTCAAAAAAATAAAATAGTGTGTAGCATTTTTGTTCGAAAAAACTAAGAAAAAATGGAATGGTTTGTATTTTTTACGATTGGAAAAAAGTAAAAAACGTAATAATTAGAATAACATAAAAATCTAACAAAAAATAGACCCTTTTTTGATTTTATTAGCTTTTTCCAAACGTACAAAATACGTTTTTTCTAAAAATGAAATAGTCTATTTTTTGTTCGCTTTTTATGTTATACTAATCATTACGTTTTTAACTTTTTCCAAATGTAAAAAACTACAAATTATTCCATTTTTTTAGTTTTTCCAAACAAAAAGTGTGTAGCATTTTGGTGAGGAAAAAAATAAAAACAGATTGGTTTTCGTAGCTTTTTACGTTTAGAAAATGAAAAATTTAAAACATGAATGGTTAGTAACTTTTTTTCGTTTGTAAAAACAAATAAAAATTTAAGGTTCAAATTTCTTTGGTTTGGAAAACTACAAAATAAAAATTTTTGTATTTTTTTTCATTCGAAAAAGCTAAAAAAATGAAATGGATTCTAATTTGTTACTATTATTTAAAATAAAATAAATAAATTAGTTTATAATTTAAATTAAAAAATATATTAAAATATAGGAAACTTAAAAAACAATAAATTAATATGCAAAAAGTTAAATTAATAATAAATAATAACAATAATAATATTAGTTATTATTATAATTATGATAATAATAATAACAATAACAATAACAATAATAATAATAATAATAAATGAGTTAAATAAAAAATTGACTAAATTACATAAATGTTCCCTGTGGTTTATATGAAATTACGGTTTTAGTCCCTGAAACAATTTTATTACACCACAAGTCCCTAAAATCGAAAAGTTGTAACATTTTGGTCCCTGAAAACTAACGGTGGTTAACTTTGACCGTTAGTCTCAGGGGCATTTTCGTCCTATTGTTTTTCAGGGACCATCTATGTAATTTTGAAACTTTCTTATTGCTTTTTCCTTTTTTCTCTTTTTTCTTTATATCATAATTTATTTTCATATATATATTTTGTATTTCTTTTTTATCATTTAATTATTCAAATGTAACATTTTGCTTTTAATTTTTTTTTTATTTTAATTATAAATTTTTATTTGTATGTTTATTGTTATTATTAATACTAACCTTTTTTATATATTACCATAATTATTTATATAACATTATTATATGATATACAGATTTATTTTTTTCAGTTAGTTATTGAAAATCCAAATCTTTCTCCATTATTTTTTTCACTTAGAAACGACAAAAATAAAAATTAGTTTTAGTTTATTTTCGTTCAGAAAATCTAAAATTGAAATGATTTATTTGTTTTTTCTCCATTTAAAAAATTCAAAACAACGAAGTGTTCAAGTTTTATTTCGAATAAGTATATAAACAAAAAGGTTCATAGTTTCTTCATTAAAAATATTTAATCAAAATTTTTTAATTCTGAATGGTTCAAAAAAAAAAAAGGAATGGTTCGTCAGTTTTTTATCAAAAAAATTAAATCTGAAGGTTTGGTCATTTTTTATTGAAAAAATTTGAATTGTAATGGTCCATCTGATATCGAAATAGAAATAATTATGGTAATATATAAAAAAAAAAGTTAGTATTAATAATAACAATAATCATACAAAGAAAAATTAACAGTTAAAATAAAAATAATAAAAAATAAATTGTTACATTTGAATAATTAAATGATAAAAAAAAAGAAATAAAAAATATATATATGAAAATAAATTATGATATGAATGGAAAAGAGAAAAAAGGAAAAAGAAATAAGAAAGTTTCAAAATTACATAGATGGTCCCTGAAAAACAGAAGGACGAAAATGCCCCTGAGACTAACGGTCAAAGTTAACCACCATTAGTTTCAGGGACCAAGATGTTACAACTTTTCGATTTTAGGGACTTGTGGTGTAATAAAATTCTTCCAGGGACTAAAACCGTAATTACATATTGTAAATTCACATTTATAGCAATTCATTCAACATTAAACATAATATGAAAAATTAACATCAAACACAAAATACCGAATGATTATAGAGAGAAAATATTACATTGTGGTTTTGGCTTTCTTGCAAAGCAATCCTTCTTTCTCTCTACTTGTTCTAACCGTATGTGTGTATGTGTATATGTGTGATCTGAGATACGTTATTCAACAGTGCACATACCATTCCTATTTATACTTAATACACAAGTATTAAGTATTTATACAAACAACCCCTAAACTATTGAGTATTTACAAACATATACAATATAATTGTTTCATCTCTATTATTTATTCCCAACATTCTCCCCCTTAGAGATGAACACAATTATTAAAAGTAAAATTTATTTCAACTCTACAACTATTGTCCCTAACAATCTCTCCCTTAGAGATGAAATCAATTTTCGATGAAAGATAATTTCAGGGATTTGTCGTGAATCTTCTTCTTTTCTTTGATCTCTGAATCTTCTTCTTTTCTTTATTTGTCTCTCTCAGATCTTCACATCTCTTCTTCTCTGATCTTCTCTTTTCTTGTATTTTCTTGTAAGTACACTCCCTCTTGAATTCTCTCCCTTTATCAATTGTCTTGATATGATGTAGCAATTGTCTTCAGTTGACTTCAAACTACTCAACAGTTGTCTCTGAACTTTAGCTTTTCTCCCCCTCATGATGATCATAAGAAATATGACATCATGCAAATCTTCAGAGATATTGATTCATTGAAGTTTACAGTAGATGAAATACAACGACAATTACAATCCAGAAATGTTATAAATTGATTTTCTCCCCCCTCAAACTGATATCCTCTTTCCCTATACTAAACAAATCTATCTCACTCCCCCTCAAAAATTACTAAACAAATCTATCTCACTCCCCCTCAAAAATTTCACTCCCCCTCGAATTGATACTATTTCTTTTCAGAACAAAAAACAAAGCTTTTCAACTTTGGGGAAAATGAAACACATTCATTTGTGAAATAACGAGTCCAGGTCCACATAGGATTCCTGTTTGCAAAATAGACATAATCTATGTGACCTACTCCCAGCGCTGGCGTGATGTTAACACTGGTAGGATTTCCAAATAGTCATTGTGAAATTCTTTATCATTAAAGAATCACTCTTATTTGTTCCGGCTTAGTCACTTTGGACTAGCAGTTCGTAGTCACGCAGACTGTTAGACTCGATGTGTCCTAAAAGTGTATATCATCAGCTCTAGACACAATGTGCATCAAATGAAGTGGGAGACCGGAGCAAATGTCTTCCTTGTTTCAATATCAATAATATCCAAATGATATATAGATAGAAATGTGTTATATCTCCGTGATTATTGAAACAGAAATCTTTTGAGAGATAACTGAGTAGTTGGTGGGGTTAAGTGCATGCGTCACTGGGTCCATGACGTCTTTTTCAATATCAAGTCTCCTAGGGCTTGATAGATTATGTGGTATACCCAGCCGACACAGTGTAGGTAGGATTATCTTTTCTTCAAATCCTTTCTCAACTCTCAGCTCTCAGCATTTTTCAACTACGCTCCCTCCGTCACACATTTTCAGAATTAAAATCAGTCAGCTTTATAGAGAAAGCATTATCTGATGCACCACCATCTCCTGTCAATATATCCCTCTCATTTGCATTTTATCTCTGCTCGACCCTGTCAGTATCCCGTGATAACTGACACTTCTCAACTAATAGACCTAAAGAACCCTCACCCACACAAACTACAGTTGGTTTGCTTCTTGGGTAGGTCTTCCGGTTCTGGTTAGACCATAGAAGCGATATTTACGCCTATCACATAGTTAGGTGCATAATCGGAGTCAGCAGAAATAATCTTAAGCATTTAGCTCATGGGATATCATACAAATACTTATTAGAATTTACAGCTCAAATGAATTGGGAGATGAAATCCAGAATGAATTTGGGAATGATGAGTTGGTAGATATCAGAATGAAATGGAAAATTTGATATATGATATGAGATGAATCAGATTTTCGTGAAAAATTAGCACTTGGGAGAATATGAAAATGACTGGAAGAATTCAAAATACATGGGAGACAAATGAAGAAAATCTCAGAAGAAATGAGATTATGAAAATCAAAGAGATTAGATCAATTCATCTCAATGATAGATGAGAATCAGAAAAGAAATTTCTTTTCAGCTCAAAACTTATTTTTATGTGTGTATCAAATATTTTCGTGAAAAATCACACACAGTTTTGAAAAATGTCATTATCAAAGTGCGTCTGAAACTCCACTTAGAAATAAGCACACAAAGTTAGTCAACTCAGAGAAATTAAATCAGGAGCAAAAAATTATAAAAATAAAACTCCCTCTAAATCAATGCAGTTTCAGAGTTGAATTCAGGGCAGGAATTCCAGAAATATTTGTCTTTCAGACTCGGGTTCTAATCTGAAGTGATTAGAAGCCATTTGTTGCAGAAGCTTGGGTTTCAGTTCTGTTGTGAGTATCTTGAGATGAAGTTCGGGTTCTAGTTTGATATGACTAAAAACCATCTAGAGTTGAAATACGGGTCTTGATCTGATGTAATCAAGAGCCTATTGAAATGTAGAACGGGTTGTAACATCCTCGGATTTAATTTATTGTATTTGAAGATTATTAAGTTTAAATTTGTAAATTAAGTTAAATTATTGATAATGATTATGTATTTGAATTTATGGAAGTTGGTTGCATATTATGGAAATTTAGAATTTTATTTATTAAGTGAAAATAATTATTTAAAGCATTGAGGATAATAAATAAAAGATAGAAATCTTTTATTTTATAAATCAGTAGTAAATGGGATCTGATGAGTTGAGGGACTAAAGATGTTAAAATAAGGAATTTTGAAATAAAAGACCAAAGGTCTTTCATTTCCAATCACCACTCTCTCTCACTAGAACTCTTTCTCTCTCGGCTCTCTCTCTAAAATATTCAAGATCATCAAAACTTGGATTCGAAGTCTGAAAATTTGAAACAATGTTGCATTCAAGGAACAATCAACACTGCAATCGAAGAATTAAGGTAAACATTCTTTAAATTTCGAAATTAGAAGCAATTTGGTTCGGTTTTGTTCAAATCCGAAAATGAGATTTGGGGTTGCAAATGTTCATGCATGTATGATGTTGTTATGGATTAGTTTAATTCGAGTATTGATGATGTTATGTACAAAATTTCAGCTTCTGAATCAACCTCTAAGAATGATTTTCAGAGAATTGTGTGTGTTCTTAGTGTGTGTGTTCGACGGGTAGAACAAAAAGAGCAAAAATGGGTGTAATTTGGTACATAAAGGTGTTAATATTAGTGTTAAAAGTGTTGAAAATAAATGTATTTTAGTTGGCATAATTTATTTCATGCAAGGAAATAAGTACAAAAATGATGGGATTAAATCTGGAAAATATATAAAACTGCACAAGTTCGAATACAGTAGATCCGAATTCGGATCCGAGAAGAACTCGGATCTGGTCCGAATTCGGATGGGTCCGAACCTCTGATGTACAAAACATAAAATATTTACAAGTGTTGTAATTCGGATGAGTCCGAATTCGGATGTGGTCGAAATTGTAACAGGATCCGAATTGTTGATATTCAAATTCAGCAAAATAATAATCTAAGTGTTTGAATCTCGGATGGGGTCCGAATTCGGTTGGGGACCGAATTCGGATATGGTCCGAATCTATTTTGGTCCGAAATGTGGTAATTAAAAATGGCAAAATATTTTAAGTGTTGGAATTTCGGATACGGTCCGGACTTAACATGAAGTCCGAAATTGCCATGATCCGAATTAGGATTTATGTGGGATCCGAACTGGGGTCCGAATTCGGGTGGGGTCCGAATTCGGACATAGATCCGAAATTGGGACCAAAATTCTGCAAAACTTATAAAAATTAAGTTTTATGAAATTAAACAAGATATTAACACAATGTGTTGTTACAAATGACTTACAGGTCCCTTGTGGTGTTGTTTAACCCACAGTGGGGTACTTGGTTGATCCGGTTGAAATCCCGAGGAGAAATAAAATTTGATTAAAGATAAAAACGCACCCACTGTGAGTACCTTTGATTTTTAACATGTCTGCATCTGCTTTATGTTTGCATTGCCTGCTGAGGCCTGTTGTTTCATGTTCATTTGGCATTCTACTAACATGCGTTTATGTTGATGCACATTCATATTTGTTGCATGTCCGTTCATTTGTTGTGCATCCTTTCGATGGACCTGAGTGGTCGCATCTGTACTCTGATGTTACTGTGCTATATGACCAAGAGTTTGACACCTCTGTGGTCAGGATAGACAGTAGGTCATCCCCGATGTAATGTTTGCCTCAGATGGTTGGTTATTCTTATGCCGAGTGTCAGCTCGAAGGAGCTGCGGCTCAGGTTTGCGTATCTGGGATACGTGTGGAGTATACGGTATGTGTTACCGCGGATACTCTGGGGGCATCATAAAGATTTGTAGAATGTGTGAAAATCATCTGGTATTCACTAAGCTTTAGCTTACCCTTTCAGTTGTTGAATTTTTACAGGAAAAGGGAAATCCGCTGCGGGACCGTCTAGCTAAGTTATCAGTTGAAGTGTTTGAAGATTTCCACTGTTTAGCTTGGTATTTGTTTTATGAAATCAATGTTGTAATAATTTGGGGATGATGTAACTCAGTTCAAGTTTATAGATTTAGATGTGTAACCTTTGTAGCACCGTAGGGTGTTAAATTCTGTTGTAATACTTTATTTATGTATTTTGCTTCCGCACTATTATTAAGCTATCAGATCATTATGTTATGTGTTTGTTGGTGATTAATCCTGGGTGAATGGTAATTGGTGGTTAATGTGGCAAGGGTGTCACAGCGTATGGTATCAGAGCAGTAGTTTGAGATTCAAGTGTCCGTGAGGTCTTGGTCTCAAACATTAAGTGTTGACATGTAGTGATGCTAAGTAATGATCTGAACTAAGATAGGTTATGATCTAGTAATCATAAGAATATTGACTATCATACGGGACAATTGGGTGGTGTCTATAAATTGATGACATGTTACTAAATAAGTTATATGTTTCATATTTCAGAACATGTCTGGAGGAGGAATGACACCAGAAGAGACGAGAGAAATGATGCTAGCCATGATGGCTGAGCAAAACCGAATGATACAAGACCAGTTTCGGGCTCGAGATGAGGCCGAAGCTAAGCGAAGGGAAGACAAAAGGAAGAATAAGGAAAGAGAGGGAAACGATGACGAGCAAGGTGACAACACTGGGTCATCTAATAAGCCCAGGGGTTGTCGTTTCAAGGACTGTAAGGGAAATGGAGCCGTTGAATTTACTGGGTTGGGGGATGCTGTTACTGCACTGGAGTGGATAACAGCTACAGAAAGGACTTTCCGAATCAGCGATTGTGCTGAGAAGGATATGGTCCGATTCGCTACTGCCATGTTCACCAAAGACGCAATAATGTGGTGGAACTCGATGGTGAATGCGTTAACCTTGGAAAGAGTATCTGTTATGACATGGGCTGAGTTTACTGATATCTTCACTCAGCAGTATTGCCCGGCCGATGAGCGCCGAAGATTGGAGGCTAAATTTATGACGCTGATTCAGGGGACTAAGTCTGTGTCCCAGTACGCTGTAGAGTTTACGAGGCTGAGTTTGTTCGCGCCTCATCAAGTGGATACCGAGGAGAGGAAAGTGACCAGGTTTGAGGCTGGTCTTGATTTGGAGATTCGAAGGGTGATGAGCAACGTACGCTACCCCACATTTGCTGGTTTACTGGAAGCCGCCAGGAATGTGGAACAGATCTTGGGTATGTCGGGATACGTGATGGGGTCCGCTGCCGCTTCAGTCAACCCAACTCAACCTTCACCACCGAAACGCCAACGCGAAGGAGGCTACTCTGGTTCTTCACGATCATCACAGTACTCGCCGCAACAGTCTTATCGCCGACAGTCTAGTTCTTCTGGTCGCGCACGTGCTTACTCTATCAACACTGAGCCGCAGTATTGTAACAAGTGTCATCTGGAACACTTCGGTAAGTGCACCAACGGGCGTGCGTGTTTTTGCTGCGGAGAGTTGGGCCACTTTCAAAATGAATGCCCACGGAGATCTGATGCTTGCCATAAGTGTGGAGTATGGGGCACTATAGTCGGAATTGTCGAAAGAATACCCCAGCAGTTGCTGCTCCAACATCAACACGATCTTCAGGAGGTTCAAGCGGCGGTTCAGTTAACCGAGGTCGGGGTCAGTCGCAAAGGGCACCGGCTCGTGCCTTTCAAATCACTGCAGAAGAGGCTAGGGAAAACCCGGAGGTGGTCACGGGTATGTTTATTGTAAACTCTTTGCCTGCAAGAGTATTATTTGACTCGGGTGCCAATAGGTCGTTTGTATCTACTATGTTTGCACAACAACTTGCCATGCCATTGTCTAAGCTATCTGCTGTACTAGATATTGAAACTGCTAGTAATACTCTAGTTAAAGTAGATCACGTTTACCGAAACTGCACCTTAGTGATTGAAGATGTAGTCTTCAATTTGGACTTGATTCCGATCGAGTTTAGTGAATTTGATGTGATTATCGGGATGGATTGGTTGATAGAGAATGAAGCCCATATAGTGTGTAAGAAGCGTATGATCAAGATAACTACCCCGGAGGGGCGTGAGATCTGTATTTATGGGGATAGGAGAAGTGGGGATCTGTGTTTGTTGACTGTTGCAAAAGCTCGAAAGCTTGTTGCAAAGGGATGTGACGCCTACCTGGCATATGCTATAGATGCCAAGGCTGAGAAGAAGACGTTGGCCGATGTGCCTGTTGTTTCACAATTCCCGGATGTGTTTCCGTAAGACTTGTCTGGCGTGCCGCCTGAGAGACAAGTGGAATTTAGAATTGATCTGATCCCTGGAGCTGCACCGGTAGCTCGTTCTCCTTATCGCCTTGCCCCAACCGAGATGAAAGAGATGATGACACAACTCCAGGAGTTGTTGGACAAGGGTTTTATTCGACCAAGTTCATCGCCGTGGGGAGCTCCGGTGTTATTTGTTAAGAAGAAAGATGGCACCATGAGGATGTGCATCGATTACCGGGAGCTGAATAAATTGACAATCAAGAACAAGTATCCGCTGCCGCGGATAGATGACTTGTTTGACCAGTTACATGGAGCTTGTGTGTTTTCTAAGATTGACTTGAGGTCGGGATATCATCAGTTAAAAGTTAGAGAGGAAGATGTGCCTAAAACAGCTTTTAGGACACGTTACGGGCATTACGAGTTCTTGGTTATGCCTTTCGGGTTAACCAATGCCCCGGCTGTCTTTATGGATTTGATGAACCGAGTTTGCAGACCGATGTTGGACAAGTCGGTAATTGTTTTTATAGATGACATTTTGGTGTATTCAAAGTCTGAAGCCGAACACGCTGATCATCTAAAAGAGTTATTGGAATTGCTAAGAAAGGAAAGGTTGTATGCCAAGTTCTCAAAATGTGAGTTTTGGCTACAACAGATTCAATTTTTAGGGCATGTGATATCGGGGGCCGGAATTTCTGTAGATCCGGCTAAGGTAGAAGCGGTAAGAAACTGGGAGCCGCCTCGTTCAGCTACTGAAGTCAGAAGTTTTCTGGGGTTGGCGGGCTACTATAGGAGATTTATAAAGGACTTTTCGAAAATTGTCGTTCCTTTGACGGTGTTGACGAAGAAGAATGCATCGTTTGTATGGGAAACTGTGCAGCAGGAGGCGTTTGATATTTTGAAAAAGACGTTAAGTGAAGCACCGATACTTGCCCTACCAGAGGGTAATGAGGACTTTGTGGTATACACGGATGCTTCGAAGTTGGGACTTGGTGCGGTATTGATGCAGCGTGGGAAGGTAATTGCTTATGCTTCAAGGCAGTTGAAGCAGCATGAGAAGAACTACTCAACTCATGATCTTGAGTTGACTGCGGTAACATTCGCTTTGAAGTTATGGAGGCATTATCTTTACGGGACTAAGTGTCAGTTATACACTGACCATAAGAGTTTAAAATACATATTTAGTCAGAAGGAGCTCAATATGAGGCAGAGACGTTCGATGGAACTTATAAAGGATTATGACTGTGAAATCCTTTATCATCC
Organism: Centrapalus pauciflorus; assembly: GCA_020465985.1. Lineage (NCBI taxonomy): Eukaryota > Viridiplantae > Streptophyta > Magnoliopsida > Asterales > Asteraceae > Centrapalus > Centrapalus pauciflorus. Next base: position 146,913 of record JAANYP010000836.1, on the reverse strand, counting down.
CGGGAAGGCTAACGTGGTAGCCGATGCTTTGAGCCGCAAAGCATATGTCAAGGATTGCTGTTACATGTTGACATCTACTATGTTAACATCCACTATTATAGATGATGTCAAGGCCGCTCAAGAGGAAGCCTTGAAAGACGAGAATGTTGGTGCTGAAGATATAAGAGCACAGATTAAGGATATGGAAACAAGTGAATCAGGATTGAAAGGCATCTACGGAAGAATCTGGGTGCCAAAGTATGGAGGCATGAGAAAGGTGATCATAGAAGAAGCTCACCAATCGAAATTTTCTGTACATCCCGGGAGCACAAAGATGTACAACGAGCTGAAAGCAGACTTATGGTGGCCCGGATTAAAGAAAGATATCGGACAGTACGTGGAGAGATGCCGAACTTGTCGGTTAGTGAAAGCCGAACACCAGCAACCATACGGTAGTTTGCAACCGCTTCCCGTTCCGGAATGGAAGTGGGAACACATAACGATGGATTTTGTTACAAAGTTGCCGAAGACTAGGCGTCAACACGATGCAGTTTGGGTGATAGTCGATAGGTTAACTAAGTCCGCACACTTTATTCCGATTCGGGAAGGATATTCTCTGGAAAGGTTAGCACAGATCTATGTGGCTGAGATAGTTGCTAGACATGGAGTACCGAAGTCCATAGTATCAGATCGAGACAGCCGATTTACTTCCAACTTCTGGTCGGCATTACAAGAAGGGTTAGGAACGAGGATTGCTATGAGTACGGCTTACCGTCCGCAAACCGATGGTCAAAGTGAAAGGACTATCCTGACACTTGAAGATATGATGCGGTCGTGTGTGTTGGACCTTGGTGGCAATTGGGACGATCATTTGCCACTGATCGAGTTTTCATATAACAACAGTTACCACGCGACGATCAAGAAAGCGCCGTTTGAGGCATTGTATGGGAGAAGATGTAGGACTCCTACATGTTGGAGGGAAACCGGAGAAACGCCGATTGCTGGGCCGGCATTACTACAAGAAACGAATGAAAAGATTCAGTTGGTGCGACAAAATATGAAGGCGGCCCAGGATCGCCAGAAAAGTTATTACGACAGGAGGCACAAGCCAATCAGTTTCGAGGTAAATGATTGGGTGTACCTGAAAGTATCACCAATGAAGGGTGTTACACGTTTTGTAAAAAGAGGAAAGTTGACTCCAAGATTCGTCGGACCATTCAAAATAACTGAGAAAGTAGGAAATCAGTCGTATCGGTTGGAATTGCCTGAAGAGATGTCGGGCATACATCCGGTGTTCCATGTGGGGAACCTTAGAAAGTCGTTTACAACCGAAAACGAGGATTGGGCTGATCACACCGAGCTAAAGATTGACGAAAGGCTCCGGTATGTTGAAGAGCCGGAGTGTGTGTTAGACACGAAAGTGAAGAAATTGAGAAGGAAAGAGATAGAGATGGTGCTTGTTCGTTGGAAGCATCACAAAGGAGCAAATCATACGTGGGAGCCTAAGTCTGAGATGTTGAAGAAATACCCGAANCGCGAATTTCTGGTTGGGGGCCGGGCATTATTGCAAGAAACAAATGAAAAGATTCAATTGGTAAAGCAGAATATTAGAGGCAGGCCCATGATCGGCTCAGAAAAGTTGTACATAGAGGGCACAAGACCAATCAGCTTTGAGGTAAATGATTGGGTGTATTTGAAGGTGTCACGCTATGAAAGTGTTAGGTCGCCGTTTTGTAAAGAGAGGAAAGCTGGGCTCCAAGATTTGTTGGGTGGGCCATTTAAGATAATAAAAAGTTGAATACGCCGTCGATCGGTTAGAGTTGGCCGGAAGAAATGTCACGGGCATAGCCCGACGGTGTTCTGCAGGTGGGAATCTCAGGAAGTCATATTCACGGGCCGACACGAGATTATGAGGGCATGAGTCACGAACTGAATTGTGCATATTGATGAAAGGCTTCCGGTATGTTAAGAGCCGGAGTGTGTGTTAGAACACGAAAGTAAAAAAAATGAAAGAAATTAAGACGTTTCACCGGTTTCCCTCCAACATGTAGGAGTCCTACATCTTCTCCCATACAATGCCTCAAACGGCGCTTTCTTGATCGTCGCGTGGTAACTGTTGTTATATGAAAACTCGATCAGTGGCAAATGATCGTCCCAATTGCCACCGAGGTCTAACACACACGACCGCATCATATCTTCGAGTGTTAGGATGGTCCTTTCACTTTGACCATCGGTTTGTGGACGGTAAGCCGTACTCATAGCTATTCTCGTTCCCAATCCTTCTTGTAAAGCCGACCAAAAGTTGGAAGTAAATCGGCTGTCCCGATCCGATACAATGGACTTCGGTACTCCATGTCTAGCGACGATCTCAGCCACATAAATCTGAGCTAACTTCTCCAGTGAATAACTTTCCCGGATTGGTATAAAGTGTGCGGACTTAGTTAACCGATCCACTATGACCCAAACTGCATCGTGTTGACGCCTAGTTTTCGGCAACTTCGTGACAAAGTCCATAGTGATATGCTCCCACTTCCATTCCGGGATGGGAAGCGTGACAAAGTCCATAGTGATATGCTCCCACTTCCATTCCGGGATGGGAAGCGGTTGCAAACTACCGTAAGGTTGTTGGTGTTCGGCTTTCACTAACCGACAAGTCCTGCATCTTTCCACGTACTGACCTATGTCTTTCTTTAATCCGGGCCACCAGAAGTCTGCTTTCAGCTCATTGTACATCTTTGTGCTCCCGGGATGTACAGAAAACTTAGACTGATGAGCTTCTTCTATTTTCACATTTCTCATGCCTCCATACTTTGGCACCCAGATTCTCCCATATATACCTTTCAAACCCGATTCACTTGTTTCCATATCCTTAATCTGTGCTCTTATATCTTCAGCACCAACATTCTCGTCTTTCAAGGCTTCCTCTTGAGCGGCCTTGACATCATCAATAATGGTGGATGTTAACATAGCAGATGTCAACATGTAACAGCAATCCTTGGCATATGCTTTGCGACTCAAAGCATCGGCTACCACGTTAGCCTTTCCAGGATGGTAAAGGATTTCACAGTGATAATCCTTTATTAGCTCCATCGAACGTCTCTGTCTCATGTTAAGTTCTTTCTGGCTGAAAATGTATTTCAGGCTCTTATGATCCGTGTATAACTGACACTTAGTCCCATATAGATAGTGCCTCCACAATTTTAACGCAAACGTAACTGCAGTCAACTCCAAGTCATGAGTTGAATAATTCTTCTCGTGTTGCTTTAACTGTCTCGAAGCATAAGCAATAACCTTCCCTCGCTGCATCAGTACAACGCCTAACCCCAGTCTTGAAGCATCAGTGTAAACTACAAAATCCTCATTGCCCTCTGATAGAGCAAGTATCGGTGCTTCACTTAACGTCTTCTTCAAAACATCAAACGCCTCTTGCTGCACGGTTTCCCAGACAAAAGGTACATTCTTCTTTGTTAACACAGTTAACGGGACTGCAATCTTTGAAAAATCCTTAATAAACCTCCGATAATAGCCCGCCAGCCCCAGAAAACTTCTGACTTCAGCAGCTGAACGAGGCGACTCCCAATTTCTCACCGCTTCTACTTTAGCTGGATCTACAGAAATTCCGGCCCCCGATATCACATGCCCTAAAAACTGAATCTGTTGTAGCCAAAACTCACATTTTGAGAACTTGGCATACAACTTCTCTTTTCTTAGCAGTTCCAGCAATTCCCTTAAATGATCAGCATGTTCAGCCTCAGACTTTGAATACACCAGAATATCGTCGATGAACACAATCACCGACTTATCTAACATCGGTCTACAAACTCGGTTCATTAAATCCATAAAAACAGCCGGGGCATTGGTCAACCCAAAAGGCATGACCAGAAACTCGTAATGCCCGTAACGTGTCCTAAAAGCTGTCTTAGGCACATCTTCCTCTCTAACTTTTAACTGATGATATCCCGACCTCAAGTCAATCTTAGAAAAGACACTCGCCCCATGTAATTGATCGAACAAATCGTCTATCCTCGGCAGCGGATACTTGTTCTTAACAGTCAGTTTATTCAATTCCCGGTATTCAATGCACATTCGCATTGTACCATCCTTCTTTTTCACAAACAAAACAGGGGCTCCCCACGGCGATGAACTTGGTCGAATAAAACCCTTGTCCAACAACTCCTGGAGTTGTGTCATCATCTCTTTCATCTCGGTTGGGGCAAGGCGATAAGGAGAACAAGCTACCGGTGCAGCTCCAGGGATCAGATCAATTCTAAATTCCACTTGTCTCTTAGGCGGCACGCCAGACAAGTCTTCCGGAAACACATCCGGGAATTGTGAAACAACAGGCACATCGGCCAACGTCTTCTTCTCAGCCTTGGCATCAATAGCATATGCCAGGTAAGCGTCACAACCCTTTGCAACAAGCTTTTGAGCTTTTGCAACAGTCAACAAACACAGATCCCCACTTCTCCTATCCCCATAAATACAGATCTCACGCCCCTCTGGAGTAGTTATCTTTATCATTCGCTTCTTACATACTATGTGGGCTTCATTCTCAATTAACCAATCCATCCCGATTATCACATCAAATTCACTGAAGTCTATCGGAATCAAGTCCAGATTGAAGACTACATCTTCAATCACTAAAGTGCAGTTACGATAAACATGATCTACTTTGACTAAGGTGTTGCTAGCAGTTTCAATATCAAGTACAGTAGATAGCTTAGACAAAGGCATGACAAGTTGTTGTGCAAACATAGTAGATACAAACGATCTATTGGCACCCGAGTCAAATAATACTCTTGCAGGTAAAGAGTTTACAATAAACATACCCGTGACCACCTCCGGGTTTTCCCTAGCCTCCTCTGCAGTAATCTGGAATGCACGAGCCGGTGCCCTTTGCGACTGACCCCGACCTCGGTTAACTGAACCACCGCTTGAACCTCCTGAAGATCGTGTTGATGTTGGAGCAGCAACTGCTGGAGTATTCTTTCGACAATTCCGACTATAGTGCCCCCATACTCCACACTTATGGCAAGCATCAGATCTCCATGGGCATTCATTTTGAAAGTGGCCCAACTCTCCGCAGCAAAAACATGCACGCCCGTTGGTGCACTTGCCGAAGTGTTCCAGATGACACTTGTTACAATACTGTGGCTCGGTGTTGATAGAGTATGCACGAGCACGACCGGAAGAACTAGACTGCCGACGGAAGGACTGTTGCGGCGAGTACTGCGATGATCGTGAAGAACCAGAATAACCTCCTTCGCGTTGGCGTTTCGGTGGTGAAGGTTGAGTTGGGTTGACTGAAGCAGCAGCGGACCCCATCACGTATCCCGACATACCCAAGATCTGTTCCACATTCCTGGCGGCTTCCAGTAAACCAGCAAATGTGGGGTAGCGTACGTTGCTCATCACCCTTCGAATCTCCAAATCAAGACCAGCCTCAAACCTGGTCACTTTCCTTTCCTCGGTATCCACTTGATGAGGCGCAAACAAACTCAGCCTCGTAAACTCTACTGCATACTGGGACACAGACTTAGTCCCCTGAATCAGCGTCATAAATTTAGCCTCCAATCTTCGGCGCTCATCGGCCGGGCAATACTGCTGAGTGAAGATATCAGTAAACTCAGCCCATGTCATAACAGATACTCTTTCCAAGGTTAACGCATTCACCATCAAGTTCCACCACATGATTGCGTCTTTGGTGAACATGGCAGTAGCGAATCGGACCATATCCTTCTCAGCACAATCGCTGATTCGGAAAGTCCTTTCTGTAGCTGTTATCCACTCCAGTGCAGTAACAGCATCACCCAATCCAGTAAATTCAACTGCTCCATTTCCCTTAAAGTCCTTGAAACGACAACCCCTGGGCTTATTTGATGACCCAGTGTTGTCACCTTGCTCGTCATCGTTTCCCTCTCTTTCCTTATTCTTTCTCTTATCTTCTCTTCGTTTAGCTTCGGCCTCATCTCGAGCCCGAAACTGGTCCTGAATCATCCGATTTTGCTCAGCCATCATGGCTAGCATCATTTCTCTCGTCTCTTCTGGTGTCATTCCTCCTCCAGACATGTTCTGAAATATGAAACATATAACTTATTTAGTAACATGTCATTTATTTATAGACACCACCCAATTGTCCCGTATGATAGTCAATATCCTTATGATTATTAGATCGTAACCTATCTTAGTTCAGATCATTACTTAGTATCACTACATGTCAACACTTAATGTTTGAGACCAAGACCTCACGGACACTTGAATCTCAAACTACTGCTCTGATACCATACGCTGTGACACCCTTGCCACATTAACCACCAATTACAATTCACCCAGGATTAATCACCAACAAACAGATAACATAATGATCTGATAGCTTAATAATAGTGCGGAAGCAAAATACATAAATAAAAGTATTACAACAGAGTCTAACACCCTACGGTGCTACAAAGGTTACACATCTAAGTCTACAAATCCAAATGTATTACATCATCCCCAAAATTATTACAACATTGTTTCCATAGAACAAATACCAAAGTAAACAGTAGAAATCTTCAAATACTTCAATAGATTTCTTAGCTAGACGGTCCCGCAGCGGATTTCCCTTTTCCTGTAAAAATTCAACAACTAAAGGGGTAAGCTAAAGCTTAGTGAATACCATTTGAATTTACACATTCTACAAATCATTATGATGCCACCCAGGGTAACCGCGGTAACACATACCGTATACCCCACACGTACTCCAAGTACGCAAACCCGAGCCGCAGCTCCTTCGAGCTGACACTCGGCATAAGAATAACCAACCATCTGAGGCAGACATTACATCGGGGATGACCTACTGTCTATCCTGACCACAGAGGTGTCAAACTCTTGGTCATATAGCACAGTAACATCAGAGTACAGATGCGACCACGCAGGTCCATCGAAAAGATGCACAACAAATGAACGGACATGCAACAAGTATGAATGTGCATCAACATATACGCATGTTAGTAGAATGCCAAACGAATATGAAACAACATGCCTCAGCAGGCAATGCAAACATAATGCAGATGCAGCAATGTTAAAATCAAAGGTACTCACAGTGGGTGCGTTATTATCTTTATTCAAATTTTATTTCTCCTCGGGATTTCAACCGGATCAACCAAGTACCCCACTGTGGGTTAAACAACACCACAAGGGACCTGTAAGTCATTTGTAACAACACATTGTGTTAATATCTTGTTTAATTCCATAAAACTTAATTTTTATAAGTTTTTACCATTTTTGATCCCAATTTCGGATCCATGTCCGAATTCGGACCCCACCCGAATTCGGACCCCCAGTTCGGTTCTCATATGAACCCTAATTCGGTCCCAATATAAGCCCTATTTCGGACCACATGCTAGTTCGGACCATATCCGAATTCGGTCCCCAACCGAATTCGGACCACATCCGAAATTCAAACACTTAGAATATTTTTGCCATTTTTGATTATATTACAAGTTCGGGCTCATCCGAATTCGGTCCCCAACCGAATTCGGACCCCCATCCAAGTTCCAATACTTAGAAATATTTTGATATATTAATTTTCCAGAAATCCGGGCCTCATCCGAATTCGGACCAGATCCGAGTTCATCTCGGATCCGAATTCGGATCCCACCCCATTCGAATTTGTTCTAAGTTTATAAAATTTCCAGATTTAATTCCTTCATTCATTTTTTTGGTACTAATTCAATACATGAAATAATTTATACCAACTTAAATATACTTAATTTCAAGCATTTTAACACTAACATTAACATGCTTTCATACTAAATTCAATCCTTTTTGACCCTTTTCATCATTCAACGAACACACACACTAAAACACACACAAATCTCTAAAAATCGTACTTAGAGGTTGATTCAGAAGCTGAAACTCAATATATATCAACTCTAACACTCGATTTTAATAATTTCATAACAATATCATACATGCATCAACATTTAAACCCCAATTCTATGAATTCGGATTTTATAAGCACCGAACCAAAAACCTTCAAATTTCGATATTTAATGAAATGTTTACCTCAAATTGATGATTTCAGTAGTAATAGTTCCTTGAATGCAATCAAAATCCAAACTTTCAGCTTCAAAATCCAAGCTTTTATGATCTTCGAATTTTAGAGAGAGAGAGAGCCGAGAGATGAGTTCTAGAGAGAGGGAGTGTTGGTTGAAAATGAAAGACCTTTGGTCTTTTATTTCAAAATTCCCTATTTTAACACCTTTAGTCCCTCAACTCATCAGATCCCATTAAATACTGATTTATAAAATAAAAGATTTCTATCTTTTATTTATTATCCTTAATACTTAAATAATTGTTTTCACTTAAATAAATTGAAATTTCTAAATTTCCAAATAATACAACAAACTGTATAATTAATTCAAATTCCGTACTAACTTTCATAATTCAACTTAAATTACAAATTTAAACTTAATAACTTCAAATACAAAATTTAAATCCGAGGATGTTACAAAAATGTACACAATTTTCAGAGTTGTCAACAAGATGTGCATCTTCTTCTGCCATCGACGAAAGTCTTGGCCTTCGAACTTTTCCAGTTTAGCGAATTTCGAAGTCATATCTTTGATCGATTCCGCCATTGATGTAAAATTGTTGTTTACGATTGTTAGAATCGGGAGGAAGAGTTCGTGTAGAAATTAATGAAATAGGAATCACTTGGATAATCGAAGGATCGTGAACGAGAATCACTTTCCGTAAACAACAATTCGACTCACACCGGGTTACACGAATATTGTTTCGGGATAATCCAACGAATGTTGATCAAGAATATGAATTTTGAAGATTGTATGTGTTTCTTGAGAGATAACGAACATAGAAAAACCCTTTTTTTTCTATGTACGTATATCTTCAAATATGAAAACATGGTCATGTATATAACCATCAATTCAACCGCCACTTTATGGTTTTCCCGGGAAGTAACCGCCAAAATCTTAAAACCATGGCCATGTAATCAACATAAACATGGTCATAAAATATAACGTAAGTGAACCAGGGGCGGACTTAGTTCTTTGGTACGGGTGTCACTCGACACCTATAAATTTTCAAAATACTGAGTTACGTATGTGTCAAAAATCCGAGTGACACCTAAGAATTTTTTTGGGTGACACCTACGAAAAATTTATACAATTATAATATACATATCTTATTTATATTTGTTGTTTTTATTACTTGAATTTATTGAAATAACACTGAGTTTTAATTAAAAATTTTATTAGAAAAGCCCAACAACACATAAAAACAATAAGTAATTTAGTTCCAAGGTCCAAACCTGTTAGTGTTAGTCTGTTAGAGACTAGAGAAGTAGAGAGAAAACCCTAAATCAGTTTTTGTCTTTCATTCCTTCAGCCACAGCACAGGCGCATAATAGTACAGCACCGAAGCATCCCAAAAAAAAGCCCAGGCACCTGATTCCAGAACCGTTGAACAGATAAACCCTGCTACCGGCGTCTGCCGTTGCTCGCCTGACCTCCGCCAGTCCGCCGTGAACCGTCAACGCCCGCTGCTCGCCTGTCGAAGTGTCGCCTGACCTCGGTCTCTCTATGACTCTATCGACTATTGCCTATTTGCCTGAGTTTTTTTTTTAGTTTTTGTAGACTTGTAGTATAGTAGTAGTTGTAGGAGAACACTAAACACACTAGAACTCTCTCTTTCTCTCTAAGCCAGTAACTATTTTAGTCTTTAATTGTATGTTTGATATTTAATTATTTAAGTTTTTAATGAGTTAAATAATTAATTTACTGAAAAATAATTATATAATAAAGTATAAATATTTAATTTTTATTTTTTGAGTTTTTATATCAATTGTTAAACTTATTGTTAATTCTTTAAAAAAAATTAGGTTAATGAACAAATTTTTGAAAAGAAAGTTTGATCTTCCTTGGGATCCATCGGAACTAAAATCAATTTCAACTTATCATCCTAATCAAAAAGATGAAATTAGAAGAAAATATTGGATTAGGGGACCATGTCAACCACAAAGTCACGATTTTTCACAAAAAATGGTTAGTGGTAAGGCAAGACGTTTTCGTCCGGCTTGGTTTGATCAATATGACAATTGGTTGGAGTATAGTGTAAAAACGGATAAAGCCTTTTGATTGTGTTGTTATTTATTTAGAGATGTCATGAAAATATTTCAAAAGATGAAGACCCGAAGACAACAATTGTAAAAGTTTAAGACTTACGTTACTTATTGCTTTTTAGTTTTAATGGTAATGTACTACGGACTTTTTTAATTGGAAAAATCGTGTTATTCGTTAATTTTGTGTTGGGAACCGTTTCGTTGACCCGATTCATTTTAACAAATATTTCGAAAATCTAAATATTAAATTTACTCTAAAAAAGTGACACCGATAATATAAATTCCTGGATCCGTCCCTGAACTGAACAGATTGTTCCATGGTCATGGAAATAAAACATGACCATGGAAAATCTAACACATGACCATGTAAACTCAAAACATGAAATTTATGTCTATACACATCAAAATCGGTCAATCCCGCAAAGGTCTTTAACCTCATTATAATTTATAAGGGCCGAGATGACGGTGTAGCTTATACAAGTGTGCACCCCGCACCTACAAACTTGTTCTAACACAAACCGAAATCCTTTAGTTACACTAAAATCACTAACAATAGATACATGCAAGTATTTGTACAATTTTCTGCTAGAAATTTTTATATATATTTTTTTCAATCCTTTCTTTTATAAAGATTAACTACAACTATAATTACCACCTACACTTGAATATATCCAAAATATCATGTGTTCCACAACACACATAGCATTTCATGGTTGTTTTATTACCTACAAAAACACAAAAACATTAAATGGAGATCCACCCCCCTTAACAATCTCCATTATTAAAATGGACCCATGAATTTATTTTTAATATTTTTTGAAACTAATGCTTCTATCATTGGAATATTAAGATGATGTGTAAGTTGTGGCTACAGATTCAAACATAAAAAATTATAAATTAATTAATTAAGGATTGACATTCTTTTTCTATGGTGATATGATGATGTTTTTCCGTTGAGTCCATATGTGTTGCATATATAGAATCATCGCTTTTCACATATATTCCCATTTGTATATATATCACTGCCTTTTTATTTATTATATTATATTTCTTAATAACCAATTAAGTATTAAAATAAATTAATGATTTTTCTTCGTACGTATAATTTTCGCATATTTTGTCCCGGCCATAAGTAAAAATATACAAAAAAATAATAAAATTGTGTTTATCTTTTATTATTTATAGATTAAAAATAGAGTATATTTATCTTTTTTTAAAAGGGTTAATTGTGTCAAAAAGTAACATACTATCACAACTTTATTAATTTGGGTAACATACTAATTTTTATTCTAATTAAGGTAACATACTTTCCAAATCAAATCAATCAATGTAACCATATCGGATTGAAAGATAAAAATTACTGATGTAACAGTTTCTTTGTTCAGTCAACATTTTTTTTACAGAAATGAAATTTTAATTGTTATATGATATCACTACAAGAAAAATGTCATTTAGTGACACATGCTTTTAATGACACAAAAAAGAGTGTCACTATATCTTACTTTTAGTGACACTTAAAAAAAGTGTAGGTATAGAACAATGTTTTACTCACACTTATTCTAAATTAGTGACACAAAAATTTTGTCACAAAATACTTGAGGCCTATACCCACATATATTTTTAATCACTATAGATCTATCACTACAAGAAAAGTGTCATTTAGTGACACTTGGTTTTAGTGACACAAAAAAAAATGTCACTATATCTTACTTTTAGTGATACTTATGAAAAAGAGTAGGTATAGAGCAATCTTTTAGTGACACAAACACATACATTATTAGTCACTAATTATCTATACACACTCTACTTTTACCCACTCTTTTTATTGTGTAGGTAAATGATTTTGATACCTATAGTGACACTTTTTTGAAAACAAAAAGAGTGGGTAAAAGTAGAGTGGGTATAGAGATATAGTGACTAATAATGCATGTGTTTGTGTCACTAATTTAGAATAAGTGTGGGTAAAAGATTGCTCTATACCTACTCTTTTTCATAAGTGTCACTAAAAGTAAGATATAGTGACACTTTTTTTGTGTCACTAAAACCATGTGTCACTAAATGACACTTTTCTTGTAGTGTATACCCACTCCACTTTTACCCACACTTTTGGTTGTCAAAAAAGTGTCACTATAGGTATCAAAATCTTTTACCTACACAAAAAAAAGTGTGGGTAAAAGTGGAGTGGGTATAGATATATAATGACTAAAAATATATGTGGGTATAGGCCTCAAGTATTTTGTGACAAAATTTTTGTGTCACTAATTTAGAATAAATGTGAGTAAAACATTGTTCTATACCTACACTTTTTTTAAGTGTCACTAAAAGTATAGTGACACTTTTTTTTGTGTCACTAAATGACACTTTTCTTGTAGTGTATGCACTATTTTGTGCAATTTAAAAATACTTTTTGATAATACATGCTATTTTGAGCAAATTTAAAAATAATTAAGCTATATTAGAAATTAAAAAAACTGATGCCTGTGTACAAAAACTGTCATTTCAGTAATTTTTACCTTTCAATCCGATCCGGTTACCTTGATTGACTTGATTTGGAAAGTATGTTGCCTCAAATAGAAATTTTTTTAGTGTGTTACCCAAATTAAAAAAACAGTGACAATAGATTACTTTTTGACGTAATTAACACTTTTTAAAAATAATAAATTGTATTTATCTTTTATTTCTTTATAATAATAATTTGTAATTATCTTTTTTGGTGAAACGTAGAGGTGACACGTGACAATTGATATTTTCTTTTAGGGTTTATTATGAAAAAAAAACCAACATGACGTTTTTTGTGTTTTCGTCTCTCCATGTTATTTTATTTCATTAAAAAACCTTAAGTTATTCTTTTCTTTTTGGTTTAGTGAAATTTTGTACTATAGACCCCGGTTATAATTTGTGAATCGGGTTTTAAAAAACTGAAAAACCGAGTTCTAATGTCCATGTTTCACTAAACTAAAAATAAAAAATAACTTGAGGACTTTTATGGAAAAAATAACATGAAGGGACGAAAAGGTAAAAAACATGAAAACATGTTGGTTTTTTTCATAATAAACCCTTTCTTTTATTAAATATAATAATAATAATTTTCACAACTGATTTCAAATTTCTACATTCAGATTTAATTATAATTATTATAGATAATAATAAGATATATTTATTTTAGGTAAATATTAATTTAATATGTTACAAAATCTAATTTTTACTAATTAATTAATGGACAAAAAAATAAAATCAAATTTTAATGTTAGTAAGTTAAGGTGTTAAATTTGAAAAAAGATGTGGGAAAATAAAATTTTCTTGCATTATGAAAATCACATATGACATGAATTGTTTTGCTTTACTATAATATAAGTTTGAGACCCATGTATTACATGGGTTGATGTAGAAAATACATAAATTTTTTATATTTTAATAAATTATTATAAAATATATATATAATTAAAATAAAAAAATTGAAAGCTAATTAAATTATAGATAAAGAATACTTAGTTGCTTGATATTACATAAAAAAAACTTTATTATATTGTATCATTAAAAACAGATAATGTGTGCTTGCAAAAGAATTTTTCTTTTAATTTTTATTAACTTCAAATATGAAATATCAATGTAAAAAACAAAAAACTTTCATTACGTGAATTTGTATATATATTTTGAAAATGATAAAATATAAAAATGAAATATCTGAAAATCAATAATCAAAATTTATCACATTCATTAAAGTTTCGTAATGTAATTTCTTAACTTTTGTTATCTAAGTTAAATTTTAAATTCTGTTAGCAAAATAATTAACACAACGTTTTAATTTATTTACTACACTTCTACATTTAAATCCAAATTTTTACATTTGAATTCAACTATAATTATTAAGGATAATAATGATACATATTTATTTTAGGTAAACATTAAATTAATATGTTGCAAATCTAATTTAATATTAATTCATTAATGAGAAAAAATTAAAATCAAAATTTAAAGTAATTAAGTTAATGTTTTAAATTAGGAAAAAAAAACGGGAAAATGAATTTTTCGTGCATTGTGGAAGCAACACGTGATATAAATTTTTTTGCTTATTATAATATATAAATATAGATGTGTTTGTGAATGTAATTAATTGTGAGGATAATAAAAATATTATACGATTTGACATGTAAGCATAATTAATGATTTAATGGTTATGACCGTCTTAATTATCCACGATTTATTACATTTTCATTAATCCATCTCATTAAGATATCATTTCATTATATATATTTATGATCATCATGATCATATAATAAAAATAATATCCAATGTCATTGATATTAATTACTATATATCATGATTATTGTTGATAAGATATCTGAAATAGAAAGAAAGAGTTAAATTGTGTAGCCCCCACTTTCCTTTATTGTTGTATTCTTGAAGTTTACATCTTAACCATCGATCATCTATTATTATTATTATTATTATTATTATTATATATATATATATATATATATATATATATATATATATATATATATATATATATATATCTTCTTCAAAAGAAAAACAAAACGTAAACGCCTGTGTATCTGAGCTAAGAAAGAAATTAAGCTATAGACAAGATGATGAAGCTGGGTGTTATGGTGAAGCTCTTGGAAGAATATCAATTGGTGTTGGATATGCTACGAGCACGCATGTGGATCATTCGTAATCACACGAGCACCAGCACGAACGCTAGAATCTCTTTGCGGTCATCTTCTTCGATTCCTGCTGATTCCTCTTCTTTCCTTGTATTCTTCTAGATAGATAGATACTTAGATAGATGCACCTTCTTTGGTTGTTCATCTATATATTGATTTGTTCATGAATTTTTCTGTAGAATTTGTGTTAATAACTTAGAGATTCGATTAGTTTCTCTTGTATTTAATTCTTGAAAACATATATGATAGATTTTTGTTTGATATTGATCATTGTCATTTACCATTAAGGCATTAATAATTAATCTATTTATGTATCCATTTTTTATTGGGTTATGGGCTGTTGTTTGATTTCTAATTACGACTCATTTTGATCGAGGATATAATATTGGGTCAAGGCCTTTAGTTCAAGATGATTTCTTTGTTGATTAATTAAAAAATTGGTCAGCCAGATTTCGTTAGTTTCATCATCAACATGAAGAATGTAAATCGTGTGAAACAAAAACAAGGTATATGGGTTTGTCTTAGAACATAGGACCTCGGTTCGTTTAGGCAGCCATCACATGGACTAATCATGTTATGATTTGTGAAAATAGTAAATTTGATGATAGTACCGGTTTAAGATGGAATCGATCTATCTATATATTATTACGATAAAGCAAAACATTTTATGTCACGTGTCGCTTCCACAACGCACGAAAATTTCATTTTCCTGACTCTTTTACCTAATTTAATACATTAACTTAATTACATTAAATTTAATTTAATTTTGAATTTTTTCTCCTCAATGAATTAAGATTAAATTAGATTTGCAACATATTAAATTAATGCTTACCTAAAATAAATATGTATCATTATTATCCTTAATGATCATAATTAAATTCAAATGTAAAAATTTGGATTTAAATGTAGAAATGTAGTAAATAAAGTAAAACGTTGTGTTAATTATTTTGCTAACAAAATTTAAAATTTAATTTTGATAACAAAAGTAAAGAATTACATGATTGAAACTTCAATTGTGAATATGATAAATTTTTATTATTGATTTTCAGATATTCAATTTTTTCATTTTATCATTTTCAAAATATATATATACAAATTTACGTAATGGAAGCTTTTTTTTATATTGATATTTCATATTTGAAGTTAATAATAATTAAAAGAAAAATTCTTTTGCAAACACACATTATCTGTTTTTAATGATATAATATAATAGAGTTTTTATGTAATATCAAGCAATTAAGTACTTTTTTTATCTGTAATTTAACTAGCTTTCAATTTTTTTAATTTTAATTATATATAAATTTTATAATAATTTATTAATATATAAAAAATTTATATATTTTCTACATCAACCCATGTAATACATGGGTCTCAAACCTATATATGTTATAATAAAAAACAATTCATGTCATATGTCATTTACATAATGCAAGAAAATTTTGTTTTCCCACATCAGTTTTCAAATTTAACACCTTAAATTAAGGGAGAATTTCATATATACCCCTCCAAAACTTCATAATATCATATATACCCAACTTAAAATTTTAATATGATATATATATCCCTCATAAACATCATAATATCATATATACCCAATTTTAATAATTAATATTGCATATATCCCTCTTAAACTTCAATAATATCATATATACCCAAATTCATTAATTTAATTATTTTTAAAACATTAAAAGCTTGCTGCAGAGGAGATCCGGTAACTGTTATGAATGTGGAGGAGTGGGGCATTTTTCTCGTTACTGTCCCAATGTTCAGACGGACGAATGCTGCTGGGGGAGTGCAGAATAGACCAGCTGAAGATGGAAGAGTGCTACAAAAATAAATTATATAAAAAAAACCTTTGATTCTCTGCGAAGGTGGATGAGGTGGATGGAATGGATTGTATTGGGGTCGGAATGATTGGAGATGGAATGTATTATTTAAAGGGATATGATATTTTAATTTAATTTGGATAAATATGATATATCGAAGGTTTAGTGGAAAGAAGAAATAAGTAAAGGGTATAATGGTCATTAATTAATAATCAATATTAAATATAAGTTTTAAATGTTCTAAAATAATTAAATTAATGAATTTGGGTATATATGATATTAATGAAGTTTAAGAGGGATATATGTGATATTAATTATTAAATTTGGGTATATATGATATTATGATGTTTAGGAGAGATATATATGATATTAAAATTTTAAGTTGCGCATATATGATATTATGAAGTTTTGGAGGGGTATATATGAAATTCTCACTTAAATTAATTACATTAAATTTTGATTTTTTTTCATTAATTAATTAGTAATAAATTAGATATTGTAACTGTTAGGCACAAAAAGGCCTCAGTCAAACCTGTTCTGCATCTGAGGGGGAGATTATTAATCAAACCTGTTGATGCACTTGATGGGTAAAAGTTAAGGCCTGTTTATGCCTTAATAATACCTAAAAAGTGATTTGCAATATCAGTCCAAAGTTGTTCTACGTGTTGCATGTGTTGCAACTAAGACAGTTTGTCCAAGCTGCTCTGTCTGCTGAACAGGCTGGACATAAACTGTCTACGCTGCTTTACACTGGTGAGCAGCTTGGGCATTTTACAAGTGTTCTGTTCTTTGTGAACAGAACCTGTTCTTTGTGAACAGAACCTGTTCTTTGTGAACAGGCTAAACACTTTATGGAATGTGTTTCCAAGTCCTCATGTATTGTTTTTGGCTACAAGATCAGTTTACAAAGTCGAAGACAAAGTGGAAATCAGAACTGCTAAGCCTGCCCAAGCTGTTCTGTTACATGAAGACAAAAGGTTATTTGAAAAAGGGTGACAGACCTTTTTCTTATATCAAAATAGGCCTTTACAAGGAAGAAAGACGCAAACTTGACATTCCTTATTTGGTTAAAGGCAATGCAACAGTAGACAAAGTGAAAAGACAAAAGTTCTGCACATGTGAAGACAAGTCTGCTTTTCAGAAAAGTGCAGAAAAGTTATGTGGTCTTTTCAAACAAGGCTTCTCCTTTTTCATTCCGTCCAATGAAGAAGTTTCTCTTAGATCCTCTGAGTGAGTATAAAAGGAAGCTTCTAAGGTCAGAAAGAATAAGCCAAAAAGCTAAGTGCTGAAGCCAAGAGTGAACGTGCAAGTGTGTTCTTTTCATGCATGCAAGCCTGCCTGTGTAATACAGTTTATTTGTGTCTAAGCTGTTCTACATAAGCTGTCCCTCTAAGTCTTGTAAACACAGTGAGTGCTTCTTAGTGAGTGTATTCATTGTAAGCTAGTTTGAGTTTGTATTAGACTAGTGAACATACGGTTGTATCTGTCATCTCAGCTTGAACCTTTCCGCATTCAAGCTTGTTTGTAATTAACAAATTGTTGATAATACATACAAACATTGAGAAAATAGTCTGTAGTTTTTAAATAGCTGTATTCACCCCCCCCCCCCCCTCTACAGCTTAAAGCTATATACTTTGGGAACCTCTCGGGACCTACAGTAACATATTAAATTAATGTTTACCTAAAATAAATATCTCTCATTATTATCCATAATAATCATAATTAGATCCAAATGTAGAAATTTGAATTAGTTGTGAAAATTATTATTATTATTAAATATAATAAAGGAAAATATCAAGTGTCACGTGTCACCTTTACGTTTCACCAAAAAAGATAATTACAATTTATTATTATAAAAAATAAAGATACATACAATCTATTATTTTTTTTTTAAAAAAAAAGATAAATATACTCTATTTTTAATCTATAAATAATAAAATATAAACACAATTATTATTTTTGTATGTTTTTATTTTTACTTATACAAATTTTATATAAATAAATTTAACTAAAAATAACTACGTAATATGTGGGTCATAAACTAACATGATGATAATCAAAATCATCATGTTAGGATCGATGAGCGAAAGAAACTCTACTATTAGTAATTGTTTGATGGAAGGAACTAAAGAATCAATATTGTTCATTAGATCAAGAATATTAATGGCAGGAAAATGATGTGTCAATTTTGTAAATACTCATAACTTTTTTAATAGAAAATCTTGAAAAGACGTGCATTAATAAAAACGAGTTAGTTTTACCCGCGCGTTGCAGCGGGATCATAACCAAACAATATATATTTTTCATTTTAAATATAGTTTTACCCGCGCGTTGAAGCGGGATCATAAATTATATTTTTATAAATATATTACTTAAAAATAATAAAATAACATTTGTCATTTGTAAGCGGGCCAGTTAGAATGTAGATAAATAACTAAAATTTTGTCAGTTTAAAATAGCTGAGACGAAATACAATTTTATGTTAAAATATAGATAAAAGTGATCATAATGATATATTTGAATTTTTGTAAACACAATACATCAAACGTCTCAATAGAACAACAAAACAATTTATAAATTAAAATATTTAGGCAGCTGCATGCCTGCCTAACGAAAATCGTTCCGACGACGATAAATTTTATATCAGAATGTAGACAAAATAATGCAATCGTAATGATATACTCAAATTTTAATAGAATACAATATATCAAAAGTTATCACAGAAAAATAGAAATGATATATAATATATATAAAATAATAAAATAATTTAGCTGCTTACCTGCCTGTTTGAGCTGCCTGGCAGCTTGCTTAACTGTTCCGACGACGATAAATTTTATATCGGAATGTAGAGAAAAATAATGCGATCGTAATGATATATTCAAATTTTAATAAAATACAATATATCAAAAGTTATCACAGAAAAACAGAAATGTTGTATAATATATATAAAGTAATAAAATAAGTCAGCTGCTTACCTGGCTGCTTCAGCTGCCTGGCAGCTAGCTTCACTGTTCAATGAACAGTGAAACGAAGTTTGAAAATAACAGTTTAAAATAGTCCGAGACGATATACAATTTTATGTTAAAATATAGATAAAAGTGATCATAATGATATATTTGAATTTTTATAAACACAATACATCAAACGTCTCAATAGAACAACAAAACAATTATATATTACATATAAATTAAAATATTTAGGCAGCTGCATGCCTGCCTAACGAAAATCGTTCCGACGACGATAAATTTTATATCAGAATGTAGACAAAATAATGCAATCGTAATGATATACTCAAATTTTAATAGAATACAATATATCAAAAGTTATCACAGAAAAATAGAAATGATATATAATATATATAAAATAATAAAATAATTTAGCTGCTTACCTGCCTGCTTGAGCTGCCTGGCAGCTTGCTTAACTGTTCCGACGACGATAAATTTTATATCGGAATGTGGACAAAAATAATGCGATCGTAATGATATATTCAAATTTTAATAAAATACAATATATCAAAAGTTATCACAGAAAAACAGAAATGTTGTATAATATATATAAAGTAATAAAATAAGTCAGCTGCTTACCTGCCTACTTCAGCTGCCTGACAGCTAGCTTCACTGTTCAATGAACAGTGAAACGAAGTTTGAAAATTGTATATCGAGATAGTTTTACCCGCGCGTTGCAGCGGGATCATAAATTATATTTTTATAAATATATTACTTTAAATAATAAAATAACATTAATCGTTTACGTGCCGGCCAATTAGAATGTAGATAAATAGTTAAAATTTTGTCATTTTAAAATAACTTAAGACGAAATACAATTTTATGTTAAAATGTAGATGAAAGAAAACTGATCATAATGGTATATATTAGAATATCTATAAAATACAATAAAATATTTACGCAGCTACATGTCAGCCTGCTTAATGAAAATCGTTCCGACTACGATAAATTTTATATCAGAATGTAGACAAAAATAATTTGATCGTAATGATATACTCAAATTTTAATAGAATACAATATATCAAATGGTTATCATAGAAAAATAGAAATGTTATATAATATATATAGAGTAATAAAATAAGTCAGCTGCTTACGTGCCTGCTTGACCTGCCTGGCAGCTTGCTTTACTGGTTCCGACGACGATAAATTTTATATCAGAATGTAGACAAAAATAATGCGATCGTAATAATATATTCAAATTTTAATAAAATACAATATATCAAAAGTTATCACAGAAAAACAGAATTGTTGTATAATATATATAAAGTAATAAAATAAATCAGCTGCCTACCTGCCTGCTTCAGCTGCCTGGCAGCCTGCTTTACTGTTCAATGAACAGTAACATCAGGTTTGTAAACAGTAGTATTGTTAATGTTAATGTTAATGGAACATACGTGAGAGAAAATAAGTTTTTAATTTCATTTAGGAGATCGAAGGAAGAGAGAGACCAATTTCTTTTTTTTTTTTTTTTAATTTTTACCTATTAAAGAAATTTGGTTCTTTACTTATCTATAATATTTGAGTTCTAAGATTATATATTGTTAAAAGGGTTAAGTGTCATTTTAACCATCTAACTTTTAGACTTTTTTTGATTTAGTCATTAAATTATTTTTAGCCCTGATTTAGCCACTGAACTATTTTTTTGTATATATATTTAGCCACTAAATTTTATTTTTACCGATTTAACCACTGAAAAATGTCCTGATATAGCCATTGAATATTAAAAAACTTTTGTATATAAAATCATTTTATTATGAAAAAACCAAAATATTTTCACGTTTTTTACGTTTTTGTTCATTCATCTTATTTTTTTCCATAAATTAAAAGTTCTCAAGTCAATTTTTTTCTTTTTTGTTTAGTGAATTTGGACATTAGAATCCTGTTTGTTTTTTTCATAATAAACCCTATAATTAGATTAAAGTGATACAATAGCAACTTAGTTTTTAAAATTTACCAATATGGTACCTCTACTATTTTTGTAATCGATATGACATGCGTACCTTTAGTTTTCCATACCGTTATGGTCATATTTGTAATAAAGCGTAGATTACTTTGTGTTGTCCGATGACAACACTTTGGTGTAGACGACTTGACTATTACGTCGTTTCAACACTTGTTTGCTTGATTTGATTGTGTCTGTGTGTTATACAAGGTACTTTAATCTTGATCTCACTAAGCGTTTATTTATTCGTTAATTGTTAAGTGTCAAATTATTGTATGATATATCATCTATTGATAAATGAAAAATTATATATTTTCACATCAAGTATAGGTCATTTGATCATTAGACTAAATAGCTACAAGAGTAGCAATGTTGCAATAAAGAACATGTTGTGTTAGGTCGTTATCTCCTAAAATTATAGAATTGATAGAAAAAGTAAATTCGTTGACTAGATGTTGAAAGTCTTTATCAGGATCGGCCTGAGGACGCCCAAAAGGAGCGATTGTTTATGTAACACCCTCTAAACCCAGCTAAAAGCCACGTCATTTACAATACACAGGTGACATAAACGCATATAAATCCATCACACATGTCAAGGGTTTACACAAACACTGATTAATTAAAACATTTTTACACACATTAACCACAATGTCTAGAAGCCAACCCAACATACAAAACCCGACCCATATCCCAATATCAACAGACAAACCTGGTATAGCTGACCCATAGTTTTCCCAACAGTATAAGGAACACATACATATGACAAAATGCGGAATCTCTCGGCAACAGCAAGTCACGCTCCTATCTTCGCTCAGGAGCTGGCGGTCCTATCTTCGGTTCCCCTGATACACACATCAGACTCGAATACGTAAGCTTCGCAGCTCGTGAGTACACAAGGGTTAGACACTGCACAATTCACATAAAGAGATTCTCATCTCAATTGGGGAATCCCTCCCCCCTGGAGCCAAGTCACGCCCGTGGAGGCTAACAGGAATGACGACCGCATATATATGTGGGAACCCTACACAGGATTAAACAGAGCTACACAGCTCTCGCGATGACTCATCTCAATACACTATAAAGGATCTTATACATATAACACATATAAAGAAAGAAGGGTCATACCTGAGGGGCAGCTCGCAGTGCCCAACACAATCACAAACAATAATATATACACATATTATGACTCGATAAAAGTAGGCCCCTTGAAAAGAACTCGTGTACTCACCTGGATCAATTCGCACAAATCCCCAAGTCGCTGACCCGAACCTGACTCGTACCGTCCTCGGTAACTTCCTGTACACATAACGAATCTTCCCAGATTAATCCCAGTTCAACAGATAAGCCCAAAATGCCCAATAGTCATTAATACAATTGATAAAACCGTAAAAAAAACAACCAAAATAGGTTCTCGAGGTCTAAAACCCTAATCTGGCCAAAACAGCCCTGATCACGCCCGCGCTCATCTGATCGCTCCCGCGCTCCCGATTACGGTCACGCTCATCTGATCGCGGCCGCGCTCCAAAACCGATTTTAGCCATAACAGATTGCAAAGATCATCGCAAAACACTTATAGAATAGACAGAAACCAATTCCCACAATTCCATAACAATTAACACAAAAATCAGAATCAATTCAAAGGTTTCTCACCTTAGAACTTCAAGAACACAACTTGGAGCTCCAAATCCAAATTCAACACCTTTAATCACTTGTTATAGCTTTGATTTGCTTCTGTTTCTGATCTCCAGCCACACATAACACACACATACACCTTTGGTGAGGTTTTGGATGGATGATAAGGCCACGAACATAACGTACATATTATACGTTTCTAATTATATCGTGGGTTCGACATCGATACCCAGCCCCGTTATGAAAAATCCACTATTTATATCAATAATTCCCAATTAATCTCGTGAATCTATAAATATAATTAATCCACTAAAATTATATCCCGAATCTACGTAATCCCTCTCCCGACACGTATAATCCACTATAAGGGACGCAATTGGACCAACGCAATACTCAATAAAATAATTGGTCAATAAGATAATTACACGTACCTGCTCGGGAGTCGGGATGTTACAAATCCTCCCCCTTACAAAGATTCCGTCCCGGAATCTAAATCTGACTCTGGAACAGGAAAGGATAGCGGCTCCGCATCTCGGACTCGGGCTCCCAAGTTACGCTGGTACCCTTATGATGTCTCCATTGAACGAGTACCAATGATATCTCTTTATTGCGCAACTTCTTCACTTTGCGATCAGTAATCAACTCTGGCTGCTCAGCATATCTCAACTGATCATCCACGGATTTCTCTGATAACGGCACGTACTGATCCTCTTTAGCCAAACATTTTCTCAATTGGCTCACGTGGAATGTATCATGTACACCGGCTAACTCTGACGGTAGTCTCAATCGGTAGGCCTGATCTCTGACCCTGGCAATTATCTCAAATGGCCCTATATACCTCGGACTCAGCTTGCCCCGGTGCCTGAACCGAATAACACCCTTCCACGGAGACACTTTCAACAACACCTGATCCCCAACACGGAACTCAAGTTCGGAAGTACGGTGGTCAGCATAACACTTCTGACGGCTCTGTGCAACACGCATATGCTCACGGATCACGGCTACTTTGTCGCTCGTCTCCTGAAGTAGCTCGGGCCCGCTGATCGGTCGTTCACCGACCTCACCCCAACACACTGGGGTTAGACACTTACAGCCATATAACGCTTCAAACGATGCCATCTTAATCGAGGCGTGGTAGCTATTATTATAAGCAAACTCTACTAGCGGGAGATGCACATCCCAGCTACCTCTGAAGTCTATGGCACATGCTTTCAACTTGTCCTTGAGTGTCTGGTTGGTGCGCTCAGTCTGCCCATCTGTCTGAGGCCTGTCAGCTGTACTCAGCTGAACCCGGGTACCCAGCTCTCTCTGGAAGCTCTGCCAGAACCGCGAGGTGAAATGAGTATCGCGATCAGAAATAATCGACTTCGGAATCCCATGCCGCGACACCACCTCATCAATATACAGCCGCGCTAGTTGATCCATCGTGATCGTACCCCGAACCGCAAGAAAGTGCGCACTTTTAGTCAACCGGTCCACTATGACCCAAATCATGTCGTTCCCACGCACAGTACGAGGAAGTCGGACGATGAAATCCATCGTGATGTGGTACCACTTCCACTCGGGAATCTCCAGTGGCTGTAGACGGCCGTGCGGTTTCTGGTGCTCACTTTTAACCCGCAAACATGTCATACACTGCTCGACGTAACGGTCCACATCCCTTTTCATACCCGGCAACCAGTAGAACTCTCGGAGGTCTCGGTACATCTTTGTGCTCCCAGGATGAATAGACAATCTCGACTTATGAGACTCATCAAGGATCAGCTGTCGCAATTCCTCAACTCTGGGAACCCAAACTCTGCCTCTCAACACATACAAACCCCGGTCATCCCTGACCAACGCCTCTGTCTGCCCCCACCAACCTCTCTCTCTCTCTTCACATTCTGCTCCCGCAAACCCTCTATCTGTGCCAATCTCAGACTGTCAATCACGGTAGAGGTGATCTCGAGTCTCACAGCTCGGGAAGTAACCGTCTGGGCACACGCCTTACGGCTTAAGGCGTCAGCTACTACGTTCGCCTTCCCAGGGTGATACTGTATCTCACAGTCATAGTCTTTCAGGAGCTCTAAACTGCGTCTCTGTCGCATGTTTAATTCCTTCTGACTGAAAAGATACTGAAGGCTCTTGTGATCAGTGTAAACCACAAATTGGGACCCATACAGATAATGTCGTCATATATTTAGCGCAAAGACTATAGCATCCAGTTCAAGATCATGGACAATATGATTCTCTTCATATGTCTTCAGCTGCCTCGAAGCGTAGGCAATCACTTTGCCACGCTGCATCAATACACAACCCAACCCCGTCCCCGATGCATCACAGTACACAGCAAAGTCCTCCGTACCCACGGGCGAAGCCAACACCAGCGCCTGAAAGGCAGTCTCCTGCTTATCATTCCACTCGAATGGTACGCCTTGCTGTGTCAGTCTCGTCAACGGCATGGCTATCCGCGAAAAATTCTGAATGAACCGTCTGTAGTTGCCTGCTAATCCCAGGAAACTACGAATCTCTGGCACGGTCTTAGGCTGCTCCCAACTCATCACAGCCTCAATCTTCACGGGATCCACTTTAATGCCCTCACTGCTCACAACATGGCCCAAGAACTGCACCTCTCAGAGCCAAAACTCGCACTTCGAAAACTTCGCATAGAGTCTCTCTCTCTCTGCAGCACGCTCAGGACCTCCCTCAAGTGCTGCTCATGCTCCTCAGCGCTCCTCGAGTAGATCAATATGTCGTCTATGAACACAATCACAAATCGATCCAACATGGCTCTACACACCATGTTCATCAAATCCATGAAAGTTGCGGGTGCGTTAGTCAATCCGAATGGCATGACTAGGAACTCATAGTGTCCATAGCGCGTCCTGAAGGCTATCTTGGGCACATCCTCTTCCCTGACCTTCAGCTGGTGATATCCAGATCGTAAATCAATCTTCGAAAAGAAGCTAGATCCCTGTAGCTGATCGAATAAGTCATCAATTCGCGGAAGTGGATATCTATTCTTCATCGTCACTTAAATTACTCTCGATAATCGATACACATTCGCATGGTACCGTCTTTCTTCTTCACGAACAACACCGGTGCTCCCCACGGTGATGAACTCGGACGGATAAATCCCCTATCCAGCAACTCCTGAAGCTGAGTCATCATCTCTCGCATCTCAGTGGGTGCCAGCCTATAAGGCGTCTTCGCAATCGGCACCGCTCCAGGGATAAGGTCAATCCGGAACCTCTACCTGGCGATCTGGCGGTAGCCCAAGTAACTCATCTGGGAATACCTCAGGGTAGTCTCGCACTACAGGTACATCCCCTACTTTCGTCTTCTCTTTCTGGGCGTCAATCACATAAGCCAGGAAGGTCTCGCAACCTTTTGTCACATATCTCTGAGCTCTAACCATCGAGATGATCCCAATCTCGCCCTTTCGCCTCTCCCCATAAACTGTCACGACCTCGGTCTCAGAAATCGGTATCCTGATCATCTTTTTAGCACAATGAATATCTGCCTGACGGGCTGTCATCCAGTCCATACCGATGATCACATCAAAGCTGCTGATCTCAATAGGCAGTAAATCGATCAGGAATCAGTGTGTATCGATCTCGAGTAGACACTCTCGATAAACACGGCTCACTAGCGCGGTACTGCCGTCTACCCTCTCGACAATCAATGGCACAGATAACACAGTAGGAGTAACAGTAAAATAAGCACAGAATGACACTAACACATATGAGCGATCGGCTCCAGAATCAAATAAGACTCGCGCACGCAAGCCGTGCAGAATGTACGTACCCGTAACAACATCTGGAGCATCTCTGGCCTCCTCAGCTGTGGCCTGGAACACTCAGCCTCTGGCCCTCGGTGCTGCATCTCTGCGAGAAGTGGAAGAAGAAGGCTCCGCTCTAGCACCGCTCGTGCTCGCCCCCGGTACTGCTGGTGCTGCCTCAGGGCAATCTCTCATGCGGTGGCCTGGCTTCCCACATCGGAAGCATAACGCCTCAGGGGCTGTGCATGCAGTAGCTGTATGGCCGAACTGACCGCATCTGAAACATCGGAACTGATCACTAGCACATGGCCCGGCATGCCTGCGGTGGCACCTCGGACAATCTCGCTCCCCGGATGAACTATCAACTCTGATCCCCGATGCTCGGGACCCCTGCCCAACACTACTCTGACTAGCTGTATGACTATCTCTCTGACCCTGACCTCTGGATCTGTCATCCCGACCCCTTTTTTCTGCCTCTGTCTCTACCCCTGTCCCTACGCGAACCTGTACTCTGCTCCTGATGACGGCCCTGCTCGGGCTGCTGCTCCTCGGCTCGCGCCAGTAACTGGACTACTCAGAGGCCCCCGTACGCTGTCTCTGGGTGGGTGGCTACTCTCGCTGCCTCTCGGTCTCTCGCTCTCTCATGCGAGCTAACTCCAGGGCTCTGGCAAAGGATGTCGTCTCTTGTAATCCCACAAACTCCCTGATATCTGGTCTCAGGCCGTCAACAAAAGCATTGACCTTGCGCCTCTCTGTATCCACATGTTGCGGCGCAAACTGGGAGTACTCGTTAAAGCGATCCACATATTGCTGTACAGACAAATCCCTCTGCTGTAGATGGAGGAAGCGGCGCTCCATCTCTCTCTGCTCGACACAGGGTGCGTACTGAATCTCGAACATCGCCTTAAATTGTGCCCAGGACATCGCATACGCACGTGAATCAGACATGGAATCTATCGATCTCCACCACTGTGAGGCCCCACCCCTCAACTGATACGTTGTATACCCAACCATGTCCTTCGGGTCCACATGAGCAACCCGGAAGGCGGACTCGATCTCGCGCTCCCACGCTAGTGCCATCCGTGGCTCACCCGCGCCTCTACACTCTGGCGGATTCCCGGTCATGAAATCCTTAAACGAACCCCCTCGCTGAGACGTAGACAAAGAGGCACCCACACCGGTATCCTGACCACCCCCAACACGTGGTCCCATACCCTGACCCTGTTCCAGCTCCTGCTCTCTCTGCTGTCTGTAAAACTTTGTAAGGACCTCAAGCAACTCTGACTTGCGGATATACTCATCACCCGGCGGCTTACCCGCGCCAGAACTCTCTCCCTGATCTGCCATACTGATCTGCACAAAACAAGGCAATTAAGTACAAGGGGTAAATCACCCAGCGTTATACACTAAGCCAGGATAATTAAATCCTCTAGTATCCGTCACCGGAATACTCCCAAGAATCTGAACACGGTCTAAGCTCAAGCATCCACTGATACTCAATACTAAAACCACAAGCTCTAATACCATACATGTAACACCCTATAAACCCAGCTAAAAGCCACGTCATTTACAATGCACAGGTGGCATAAACGCATATAAAATCCATCACACATGTCAAGGGTTTACACAAACACTGATTAGTTAAAACATATTTACACACATTAACCACAATGTCTAGAAGCCAACGCAACATACAAAACCCGACCCATATCCCAATATCCACAGACAAACCCGGTATAGCTGACCCATAGTTTTCCCAACAATATAAGGAACACATACATATGACAAAATGCGGAATCTCTCGGCAACAACAAGTCACGCTCCTATCTTCGGTTCCCCTGATACACACATCAGACTCGAATACGTAAGCTTCGCAGCTCGTGAGTACACAAGGGTTAGACACTGCACAATTCACATAAGCACATATCGCATGTCACATGGCAGCCCTACACTACATGGCATAACACATGCCAACCGGCCTCTAATCAGAGACCCTAGAGATCCAATACAGACAGAGATTCTCATCTCAATTGGGGAATCCCTCCCCCCTGGAGCCAAGTCACGCCCGTGGAGGCTAACAGGAATGAAGACCGCATATATAAATATATATATATATATATATGGGAACCCTACACAGGATTAAACAGAGCTACACAGCTCTCGCGATGACTCATCGCAATACACTATAAAGGATCTCATACATATAACACATATAAAGAAAGAAGGGCCATAACTGAGGGGCAGCTCGCAGTGCCCAACACAATCACAACAATAATATATACACATATTATGACTTGATAAAAGTAGGCCCCTTGAAAAGAACTCGTGTACTCACCTGGATCGATTCGCACAAAATCTCCAAGTCGCTGACCCGAGCCTGACTCGTACCGACCTTGGTAACTTCCTGTACACACAACAAATCTTCCCAGATTAATACCAGTTCATCAGATAAGCCCAAAATGCCCAATAGTCATTAATACAATTGATAAAACCCTCAAAAAGCAACCAAAATAGGTTCCCGGGGTCTAAAAACCTAATCTGGCCAAAACAGCCCTGATCACGCCCGCGCTCATCTGATCACGCCCACGCTCCCGATCACGGCCGCGCTCATCTGATCACGGCCGCGCTCCCGATCACGGCCGCGCTCGCGGTCAGACTCATCTTCTTCCTTTTTCAGCTTCTTTCCATGGAGATTTCGACCCCAAAACCGATTTTAGCCATAATAGATTGCAAAGATCATCCCAAAACACTTATAGAATAGACAGAAACCAATTCCCACAATTTTTCATAACAATCAACACAAAAATCAGAATCAATACAAAGGTTTCTCACCTTAGAACTTCAAGAACACAACTTGGAGCTCCAAATCCAAATTCAGCACCTTTAATCACTTGTTATAGCTTCGATTTGCTTATGTTTCTGATCTCCAGCCACACATAACTCACACATACACCTTTGGTGAGGTTTTGGATGGATGATAAGGCCACGAACATAACGCACATATTATACGTTTCTAATTATATCGCGGGTTCGACACCGATACCCGGCCCCGTTATCAAAAATCCACTATTTATATCAGTAATTCCCAATTAATCTCGTGAATCTATAAATATAATTAATCCACTAAAATTATATCCCGAATCCACGTAATCCCCGTCCCGACACGTATAATCCACTATACGGGACGCAATTGGACCAACGCAATACTCAATAAAATAATTGGTCAATAAGATTATTACACGTACCTACTCGGGAGTAGGGTTGTTACAGTTCAGAACCCAAAATTTCTTAGGGCTTCTACTTTTATAAGTTTTCTCAATATAAAATAAAGTACAATTGATTTTTTTAATGTATGAACGGTGAAAAAATAAAAAGTATGTTTGTATATGTGTGTGTGTGTGTGACATGTATATGTGGATGTCCTTTTATACGTTTTCGTCCGGGGGCGTTGGTCTTTATCAACAATCTAGCTTTGGAGTTAAGACATAATTATATTCATTGAGACCTTTTGAGTCATTAAACGATTATTATCTCCCATTGGTTCTAGTCAATCTTTCAAGCGATCATTCTCTAAAGGAAAGTCTAAAGATATAAATAAAAGTGTCTTGATGAAGTGAAAGTTCAGTTTGCACTTACTCAGTTAGAACCAAAGTCAATTGAATAGCAATCATAGTTGAATTTGTTTTTTAAAAAAAAGGATGAGAACTTTTCATAGAAGGTAAGTTAACTAATGAGACATCCTCCGCAAAAAAAAAAAAAAAAAGCCGAAGTTGTTCAACAAAAGATAGCAATGGTACAAAGTAAGGTTGTAAATGAGTCGAGCTGAGCTCGACTCATTAAAAAGCTCATGGGGAGGTATGTTTGCTGTATTTTCTAGTTTAATTAAATAATGGGGTGGATATTTAGAGGATGTCTGGATTTGCGTTTGAAAAAGTGTTGTAGCGTTTCAGAAAGTAATAATCAGCTCTTCAATGCATCTTAAAAGCCGCTGTCTTGGCCGTTGAGAAGCTCTTTGCGAGCTCTCCGTGGCGCTAGAGAGCTTTGATTTCTTCTTTCCTTGGGGTTTCTTCCCTCGCTCGTTACTAGCAGCTCTTCCTTTATACATGAGAACAACCTATTCTTTTCACATCAGAAGAGTCGAAACGAGGACCGCAGAAAGCATAGTCAGAATTCAGAAGCTGCATCGGCAGTTCGCGTTGACGACATTAACATAATCGGAGCAGAAGAGCTTAATGAAGGTCGACCCTTGGGAACAGATTCATCGGACCGAGACTATCTCAGCTCATATCGGCCGTTTTAAGCCAACTAATCAGCCAAGAGCTTTCTTTTGAATTTGCACTGGACTGACATTTGGAAAGCTTATGGTGAGATGGTGCTGTAAAGTTGAGCAACAACAACTTTCCTTTTAATTTCATTATATCTGAAGTCTGAAAACCACATCTGAAATTAAGAGGTGGTATTAAGATGTGGAATCTGAATCTAAGATGTGGTCTTAAGATTGTTTGTTTCGTAATATGAAACATCTGAAAATATTGCTTTAAAATATTATATCTAATTAATTAAATATTATAATTAATTAATTTATAAAAACAAAACAACATTATAATAATTAATAGGGAAAATTTCACAAAAAACATCAAACTACAAGTTTTTTTTCGATTAAGTCCCTCAATCAATTTTTTTGTCTGATAAGTCCCTTAACTAAATAAAAATCATGAATTTAGTGTTTTTTTCAAGAAAAATTACCGGTAACCTGTTAAGCAGGTTGCAATTGCTGACGTGGATTTTATAAATCTATGATTTTTTTCGATTAAGTCCCCCAACTAAATTATTTTGTCTTATAAATCCCTCAACTAATTTTTTTGCCACATAAATCTCTTATCTTGATGAAACTCATGTTATTTGTTGTTTTATCAATTTAAGTAATTGTTCAATTGACACTCACGTAACACATACGTGGATGCAAAAAAATAATAATAATAAAACAAAATGATAAATCAAAACAATCATTTTTATTGTTTAAAGTTTAGTCGGGATGAAGCGGTTAAATATATTTACACATTGTGGTCTAGACAAACATAGGATCGAAATAATCATCATTTATGTTATTATATCAAACCAACTTATGTTATCCGAAAGGACAGACTTTTTAAAAAATATATTATTTTCAAACAACCATTGTCGTTTTGAAAAAATATTGTTTTCAATCCAACTTATTTTGGTCTAGACAAACATGGCATGCTCTGTCATCGTAATAAACATCGTCGGTTTTAAAAGTTTAAAAAAATTCGTTTTATTTTATCGAAAAGTTGAAAGGTTTAATTAGTTCGGGGACTTATAAGGGAAAAAAATGTAATGAGGACTTAATCGAAATTTTTTTATACTTTGATGTTTTTTGCAAAATAGGTTTAAACATGTTAACCTGTTATAACAGGTTAACGGACCAATTTAAAAGGTTTAGGCAGTTTGGGGACTTATCAGAAATAAAATTTGAAATGGGGACTTAATCGAAAATTTTTTGTACTTTGATGGTTTTTTGCATAATTTTCCCTAATTAATATGATAAATATTTTTAAATTAAAATTAACTGAACTTATATTTTAATCAACACTTCAAAAATTTTAGGGTTTGTAAACTAAAAATTAAAAAAAAAACCTCTTAATTCTTTTTCAGACCCAAGCTTTCCTCTTAAAATTAAGAGGTAAATTCAGAGGTTCCAACCTCTTAACTCTGAAACTAAACAAACAATCTTAATTCATTTTAGATCCGAAGTTTAGACTTCAGACCTTTTAAGAGGGTCTTAAGTAAAAACAAACAAGGCCTAACTAATAGTCTTCTTGAGAGGAGTGGATGGCCACGAAGGCAAAAAGCAAGGATTTCATTCGTCTATTTTTGTCCTAGTCATGGAGGTTCTGGCTTTCTTTCTTAGTTTGACTAGCCATTGATTCACGAAATTTCTAAATCAATAATTTAAAACACTCTTAGGATTGTTAACTTTTACTCAGATGCCTTGAAATGCTTACATTGGAGGCAACTTTTCTGATATTTGTTGGCTTCCTCCAATACTGCACTTGAGAGTTCTGCTCTGATGGAGGTGCATATTTATATTCTCCACTCGGGAAATGGGCAAGCAAATCAACTAAGGATTTACTTTTAATTGCGTCGGGAGTTACATATTTCATGTCATAGCCTGCTAGAGTGAGGAACCGCCGAGTGGCTCTCCCTATGAGTATAGTATAGCTCGAGACATTAGTGTTTGATTGGGTCAAATATTGTCACAATATTAACTGTGAAGGACATGAAGTAGTGACGCAACTTCTGAGTAACAAGGACTAATGTGAGGCAGTGTCCTTCCACAACTGAGTACCTTGTCCCCGGACCTGTGATCACTGGCATTCCATCCTATCGCAATGCCCCACGGGAAGTAGAAGTGAGATAAAGCTGTAAGGGAGTGGCTGAATATTGATCCAGTTTAGGCAGCTTTTAGTCTCTATAAACTTGATGGGATATCTCTTACACAAAGAAAAAGACTTGCATCAATCAATGGCATGAAGGAGTTGAATCAGGAACAGAAAGACTTTCAAAGCTGAAGTAAAGGCATTCATTTAGTAGGAGTTTATGTGGCAAAGACGATTCATGCTAGCTTTTCTTTAACTAGTTACATGAATAGCCTATTGGACTAGTTTACTAAGCTTTCAGTCTACATAAACTTCATTCAATATTGATTACACTCCTTCTCTTACTGCATCTCCTTATACCCCACTAATGTTATTCTTCGTCCTACCTTGACTATTGGGAAATTTCCATTTGAGAAAGAGATGTAAGAATCAAGAAGCGAAGCTGACTCGACCGGACGGTAAAGGTTGTTTTGAATCGAGATAGGTATCGTGAAAGAAAGAACTTCGCTAGCTTACCCCACGTAGCAGTCCTAGTAAATACGTGTGAAGTTAACAATCCCCTGCAGTAACTCTACTTGCTCCTTTGGATCACTAAGGAAAATCTTTACTCACACATATCGCAGTGTATTCTTTTCATCTCACATAGTCGCATCTACGAGCACAACAAGACGACTACCCCCTGCACGCCACTAAACATCACTATTTAATGCTTTGGTTCGCCTAATACAAGAACTACATCCCAAGATTAAGGCTAAAGTCGTGGCCTACGGCCCGGTGAGAGCCCTTTATTCGACTAACGTACTCCTTTTCCCCCATACGTTCACTGGGAATGATTGACCCTCAGATTTAAATAATAGTGCATCGCATAATGTAAGCACTCCTTCCCATTTCTTTTTTATGGTTATGTCTACTTGAAATCCTTACAGCTAAGTGCCGAGAATAGATTTAACAAAAATTTATGCTAGAAATGTAGTGTTTGATTTAGCTTTTGCTGTTTGTTATCATAATTATCAAATAATAATTTTTTAAAGTATTTGGGTTTGCATTTTAACTTGTCAAATGACCAAATAATTACTTATTAAGCGAATAAGACTTTTTTTAACTTATATAAAAGTGTGATATGATTAACTCTAAACGCAAATAATCACTTATTAACGTATATAATCCAAACAATTTAAACCAATTATTTACGTTATTGTAACATAATAATATAATAATCCCTATTATAACGCAAATCAAACACCCTTTTAAATTTGTTTTAGAAAAAGTTGAACTTTCAAGTTTAATTATACGATTTTAATTAAATTCTGAGTATTGTAGTTGACATAAATACATTGTGATTTTTTTGTAACCCCATTTGTAATGGCATTTTAGTAATATGGTGAAAGGATTCTCAACTGAATTGTGGCTAAAAAAAGTGGAATTAGTGGGTGGTTAAAAAAGTGGACTTGGTGAAACAAAACTTTCTTTCATTCACATGTGTAGTGTAGTGACAGTAGCATTACATATGTTTTTGGTAATGTGTTCTAAATGTTTGTACTCTCTGTAATAAATAAAAAAAAAATTAAGTTAAGACGGTCATGATTTTTATGATAATTATGTGTCATATTTACCTTAAAAAATCTGAAATTCAGATATTTATTATTTGTAAAAGGATAGGTAAATCCACAAAGGTTAAAAACTCACAAATTTATATAGTATTATTGGATAAGATAAAAATCCAATGGTATCAAAGCTTTTTCGAAATGTTTGTTAGGAATCGAATTTTAAATAGTTAGAGATTAAATCTACTGCTGAAAGACATATCTATTGTCACATTTCTGTCCACAATATATTTATATGACTTCTACATCAATATAATACAAGAGAACACAAATTAGCACATGATATCATCATGTTTCACCTATAAAAAATAACTAGTTGAATACCCGTGCGTTGTTCGGGTGATGTGTGATGAAATTAATATTTATAATTAATTTTTTTAATGATAAATTAACCTAATTTTATTCCTAACTACCTTTTTGTCCCAAATGGGAACTTCATAAGTTACTTCCACTGCCTAAATTTCAACTTGTCTCCGACGGGAGTAGAACCTCTAACCCAATACTTACACGTCACCTCTCATACCAAATGGGCTAAACCCCATTGGTATTTATAATTAATTGATGACACAACAAAAATTATTTTTTTAAGAAAACTATACATTGTTTGCAAAGAAAATGTTACATATGTTAATCATGAATATTAATTATTACACATAATTATATTTGAAGTCTATACATATCTAGTTTTATACATGTGAGTTGATCAAACTGATTTTATTTTAAAAAATCGTGTATAAGAATGAAGTATATAGGGAAATAATAATAATAATAATTTACAATCAAATGAAACCCCATCATTTTTCCATCAACTAATATACAAGCACGTATTTGCAAAGTATTACTTACAATATTGTCTAACATAATTTTATAATAACAATTTATTCAAACCAATTAGTAAAATGTTATCAAACAAAAGCAGCTATAATAAACATTTTAATAAATCCTAATAAAATCACATTGAACAATTTAAACAGAAAATGACATATCTCATTGGCTAAAGATTTATTTAAAACATTATCGCTTCATTATTAACGGAGATCTTCATTGTTATTCATGGTATACTGAAAAAATATTAAAACATGTGTTAATTTTGAAACATTATTACATAAACAACACAAAATAATGAGAAGCTTTAAAAGTAAAAAAAGTATATCGATGCGACGTTTTTTCTGAGGTTTGAATTAAGGATAACACAATTTTGACCCAACGGACGAGACGATAAAAATGGCTCGTAGTAAAAAAAGTAAGCTGGCACATAACTTTTTGTAAATAATAAATGTCACATGTTTACTATTTTATAATATATGCTGATTAAAAAATTACTTTGATATGTTTTTCTGCCGTATTTTATATGTTTATTAAACTGAATCATCAATAACATTTAAATCTAAACGTAAATTTTATCACATCAATACTTATCTATATATTTAATAAAAAAAAATTTCCATTTGCTTATATATTTATTAAAAATAAATAAACATTATATAAATTTATTAAATTTTAAAAAAGTAGACAAACTATATATAAAAATATATTTCATAACATTTTGTTTATTATAATAAAATATAACATATTGTTTTATCTATAAACTAAAATTTTAATCTATATTAATTAAAATATATATAATTATAAATGAAAATTTTAGAATAATCAGTTATTCATATCTATTTTATAAAACTATAAAAATAATAATTTTGAATAAATTAATGTTTAATTGTAATTTGTATACGTAAATAAATATCTCATTATTTTATGAACGTTTGTTAGTATTGATAGAATTGTTGATGATGTTATCCCATTATTTTCTGAATTTTAACAAATTATATTGTGCCTAATCAGCAACCTTAATTTTCTAAATTTTAACCAATCATATGGTACCAAATAAACCTTAATTTTCTGAATTTTAACCACTAATATTGCGCCATGTGAGATTTTTTCTTTCTGCTCCGTCGACAATATATATATAATTAATCGATGACACAACAAAAATTATTTTTTTAAAGAAAACTATACATTGTTTGCGAAGAAAATGTTACATATATTAATCATGAATATTAATTATTACACATAATTATATTTGAAGTCTATACATATCTAGTTTTATACATGTGAGTTGATCAAATGACTGATTTTATTTTAAAAAATCGTGTATAAGAATGAAGTATATAGGGAAAAAATAATAATATTAATTTACAATAAAATGAAAACTCATCATTTTTCCATCAACTAATATACAAACACGTATTTGCAAAGTATTACTTACAATATCGTCTAACATAATTTTATAATAACAATTTATTCAAACCAATTAGTAAAATGTTATCAAACAAAAGCAGCTATAATAAACATTTTAATAAATCCTAATAAAATCACATTGAACAATTTAAACGGAAAATGACATATCTCATTGGCTAAAGATTTATTTAAAACATTATCGCTTCATTATTAACGGAGATCTTCATTGTTATTCATGGTATACTGAAAAAATATTAAAACATGTGTTAATTTTGAAACATTATTACATAAACAACACAAAATAATGAAAAGCTTTAAATGTAAAAAGAGTATATTGATGCGACGTTTTTTCTGAGGTTTGAATTAGGGATGACACAATTTTGACCCAACGGACGAGACGATAAAAATGGCTCGTAGTAAAAAAAGTAAGCTGACACATAACTTTTTGTAAATAATAAATGCCACATGTTTCTATTTTATAATATATGCTGATTAAAAAATTACTTTGATATGTTTATCTGACGTATTTTATATGTTTATTAAACTGAATCATCAATAACATTTAAATCTAAATGTAAATTTTATCCCATCAATGCTTATCTATATATTTAATAATTTTTTTTCCATTTGCTTATATATTTATTAAAAATAAATAAACATTATATAAATTTATTAAATTTTAAAAAAGTAGACAAACGATATATAAAAATATATTTCATAACATTTTGTTTATTATAATACAAAAGAAATTATTGTTTTATCTATAAACTAAAATTTTAATCTATATTAATTAAAATATATATAATTATAAATGAAAATTTTAGAATAATCAGTTATTCATATCTATTTTATAAAACTATAAAAATAATAATTTTGAATAAGTAATGTTTAGTTGTAATTTGTATACGTAAATAAATATCTCATTATTTTATGAAGGTTTGTTAGTATTGATAGAATTGTTGATGATGTTATCCCATTATTTTCTGAATTTTAACAAATTATATTGTGTCAAATCAGCAACCTTAATTTTCTGAATTTTAACCAATCATATTGTGCCAAATAAGCCTTAATTTTCTGAATTTTAACCACTAATATTGCGCCACGTGAGATTTTTTCTCTCTACTCCGTCGGCAATATATATATATATATATATATATATATATATATATATATATATACAATTACATTTATTATTTTTAAAATAAAATAAAAGATAAATATTATTCATTATTTCTGATATTTATAAATATTAATAAATATAAAAGATAAATACTATTATTTTTAAAATATAATAAAAGATCAATATAATTAGTTATTTCTAATATTTATAAAGATTAAGAAATTTAAATGATAAACACAACATATTATTTCATAATCTATAACCAAATCATATCTTATATATATTTATCCATATATGTATAATAAAAGAGAACACAAAATGTCACGTGACACCTCTACGCTTAATCAGAAAAGATAAATACAATTTATTATTATAAAAAAGAAGATATTGCAATTATTAATTTTAAAAAGATAAAACACAAAATTTTTAATCTATAAATATTGTTTTCTATATAATAAAAGAGAACACAAATTGTCACATGTTATCATCATGTTTCACCTAAAAAGATAATTACATTTTATTATTTCTAAAATTAAATAAAAGATAAATATGATTTATTATTTCTAATATCTGTGATTAATAAATATAAAAGATAAATATTATTATTTCAAAAATAAAATAAAATAAAATAAAATAAAATAAAATAAAAATATAATTCATTATTTCTAATATATGTGTGTGTGTAAATAAAGGTAAATAAACATAAAGATAAATATTATTTATTATTTATTATATCTTTAAATATCTATAAATAGATAAGATTTAAATATGTATCTAAATTAAATCTTATGTATACTTATCTATATATTTAATTGAAAAAAATATATATTTGTTTATAAACTAATTAATATGCATTAAAAATAAATACAAACTATATAAAAAATATTAAATATTTAAAAAGTAAACATAATACAGTATTAATAAAATCATATTTCATAACATGTTATTTATTATCTATATCTATATATATTATAAAAGAGAACACTAATTGTCACTTGTCATCACCACATTTCATTTAAAAAGATAAATACATGTTATTATGTAACACCCCGACTCCCGAGCAGGTACGTGTAATTACCCCATTGTCTGATTATTTTTTTGAGTATTGCGTTGGTCCAATTGCGTCCCGTATAGTGGTTATACGTGTCGGGACGGGTATTACGTGGATTTGGGATATAATTTTAGTGGATTAATTATAATTATGGATTCACGAGATTAAATGGGATTTAATTATATAAATAGTGGAATTTTGATAACGGGACCGGGCAACGGTGTCGAACCCGCGCTATAAAGGGATACGTATATACGTTAACCTCGTTGCTTCCTTTTCTTCGCTTCAAAGTTTACCAAAGTGTTGTGTGTGTATTATATGTGTTCTGGAGATCAGATTCAGAAGGGAATTGAAGCCATAATCCGTGATTAAAGTGCTGCAACTTGGATTAAAGCCTTCAAGTGTGTTCTTAATATTCCAAGGTAAGTAATTCTTGGATTGATTCTGTTTTGGTGTATGAATTGATATGAAATCGTGGGAATTGGTTTCTATATATATTAGAAGTGTTTTGGGATGGGTTTTGTGAGTTAAGATGACAGGAAATCGATTAGGGGAGGTAGTAAACCTCCTGGACAGAACAGAGGCGAAGCAGGGTGACCTGCAACCCGTCGCGGTTGCGGTCGCGATAGGTTGAGCGCTGCCGCGATGAGCGGCGCGAGATGGACCGCGGGCTAGGGTTCGGGCGCGGTTCGCGACGTGAGCGCGCCCCGCGATGGGGGCAGCGCGGCCGCGATCCGGCTGGGTTGGGCCGGACCCGGTTTTGGACCTTGAAGCCTATTTGGGGTTGCTTTTTTGGGGTCAATCAGCTATATTAATGATTATAGGATATTTGGGGTCTATCCGTTAACTTGGGATTAATCTGGGAAGGTTTATTATCTGTTCAGGGATCGACTGAGATCAGTGCGAGGCAGATTCGGGTCAGCGGGCTAGAGATAGTGTACGGGGTAATCGAGGTGAGTACACGAGACCTTTTAAAAGACTAGTCATCTTTTCTTGAGTCTTTCTGTGTTTATATTTCATATATGTTATATGATCTGTATGGGCACTACGAGCTGCCCCTCAGGTATGATCTTACCTTTCTTTACATGTGAATGTATATAATTGTGAACGAGATCCATTATAGAGTAATCGCGGGAGCTGTGTAGCTCTACCCAACCATGTGTAGGGTTCCCATATATATATATATATATATATATATATATATATATATATATATATATATATATATATATATATATATATATATATATATATATATATATATATATATATATATATATATATATATCGAGGTTCAATTGAGAACTTTTATGCATCGGGAACCTTGAGGAACTTTTGTGCATCAGATAATCTACAAAGGGTGCACAAGGGGCATTTAGGGAAAACTATAAATATGGTAATTAATTTATTTTCAAAATCATTAAAAGATAATTAGGAGTTAATTTTGAAAATAAAATCACCCATTAACTACATTCCTAAATTTTCTCATCATATCTCTCTCTCTCTCTCTCTCTCTCTCTCTCTCTCTCTCTCAGCTTCCATGACCACCGCCTCCACCTTCCTGCTTGCCTTGCCTCCATGACCACCGCCTCCACCTTCCTCCTGCCTTGCCTCCACTGTGAACCTCCCTTGCTGCCGACAAACCGTCGTCACTTTTCTAGCTCTCCGTCGAGACAACCGTCCCTCTCTTTCTCTTTCTTGGCCTCCCACCACAGCAGCCCCGCCACCACAAACCGCCATCTTGATCGGCTGTCAACGCCTCCACCTGCACGCCGTCGTCGCTTGCCTAGAACCAACGCCCACCGTCAACTTGAAGTTTTGATTTTCATAATGACGATGATTTTCGTAATGTTGTGCGGATATTGCCAGAATGTGGTCATTTGTTTCATATGATGTGTATAGATACATGGTTGAAGGCCCATCTTACTTGCAAAGAAGGTCCAACTTATTGATTTCATGGAATTGACCGATTAATCATATTGAACAAATGAAATCCAATATGTGTGTTTTGTAAGTAAAACCAATAATTCGATTCACTTAATTAGGTTCTGTGTAGTTGTATGCTTAATTTACATT
Source organism: Centrapalus pauciflorus (assembly GCA_020465985.1). Classification (NCBI taxonomy): domain Eukaryota; kingdom Viridiplantae; phylum Streptophyta; class Magnoliopsida; order Asterales; family Asteraceae; genus Centrapalus; species Centrapalus pauciflorus. The sequence continues at coordinate 105,498 of JAANYP010000836.1, read as the reverse complement.
AATAAATTAGTAGCATAATTCATAGGGGTTTTTTTTCATGTATTTTCACGGTTTTTGTGTTTTCGTTCCTCAATGTACGTTTTTTTTCCATAAAAATCTTCAAGTTAACGTTTTTTAGTTTTGATTTGAAGACGAAGATGAACGATGAATGATGAACACGGAATGATGAACATGAACAAGAGATGCAACCGATGATTATCATGAAGAACACGATGCATAAATGATGAACGAAGAACGAAGAATGATGAACATGGATTTGAATTTGTTGTTGGTGAACGATGAATAATGAACGATGCATAGATGATGAACTATGAATGATGAACGATGCATAGATGATGAACTATGAATGACGAACGATGCATAGATGATGAACGATGAATGATGCATAGATGATGAACGATGAATGATGAACGACGAACACAACGATGCATCTAAATCTTCATCATTTAATTTGAATTTGTATTATTTTTGTTAATTTTGAAATGTAGTAATTACATTTATTTAACATTTATTATTTAAATATTTGATGCAATATTCAATTAATATAAAATTAAAATTAATTAAACTAGATGTTTTTTTTCCTAAATTGCCCTTCATTAGATGCATATAGTATGTTGCATCATGAGATGCATCAAGTATTATGCATCACGAGATCGGCTTGATCCAACGGCTGTAAGATGGTTCTTAGGTACCTAGATGCATAAAAGTTCTCAATTGAATATATATATATATATATATATATATATATATATATATATATATATATATATATATATATATATATATATATATATATATATATATGGTTGCGTTTATTGTCAGGTCGCTCCTGAGCCTATTATTCCTGCTAGCCTCCACGGGCGTGGCTGGGCCGTAGGGGGGAGGGGTTTCCCCAATAGAGATGAGTATCTCATTATGTATTGGATCTCGAGTACCTCTGGGCAGAATCTAGTGTGGCATGGGTTATGCCAGATAGGGTAGAGATACAGTATTGCTATGCGTATGTGCGTTATGTGATTATGTGTTCAAGTGCAAGGCCGGCCCTGGGCCTGGTCCACCTGGGCCACCGCCCAGGGCCCAATCACTCTAATATGTTAATATAGCCCAACAGTCTAGTATTAGGTTATATGTGCGTCGCGCAAAACAAAATCACAGATAATGTGTCGGTTCAGCTGGTAGTTGTCTCACCTTGGTACTCTAATGGCATGGGTTCGATTCCCATTGTGTGCATTCTTTTTTTATTTTTTTATATCTTATCACTATCACTTGGATTTTCATATATAGATATCGTCTATTTGCTTTATATCAATATACAATCCATCAAATTCAATATTCATACTTTTGTTTTTCAATGAGTTTGATTTTTTTATTTTTGTTTATCATGTGGTTTATGTTATTTATTATACGATTATTAAAAATACTAATGAGATATGTATTTATTTCTTGAGATCTTTTTTTTTTTTGACACATATGTTACTATTTATATTATGAATCATTTAAAATTTAAATTCTTTTTCAATTTACTAATAAATATATAATTTAATATTGTATGCAATTTTTAGCCAATTTATAATCATACGATTTTAATATTAATTTTTTTTTTTTGCGGTTTTTGGATTGAGGAAAAATTCAGAGAAGCACCATGAAACCATTACACGATGACAGATTGTGAAGTTTTTAAAGACATGACATTGACAATAATGCAACAAAATCAATATTATTTAATTGTAATTTTTTTATACGAATATTGCTTATATATATAGAGGGCCTCTTTTTAAGTATATGCCCCGGGCCTAAAAAATGATAGGACCGGCCCTGTTCAAGTGCATCGTCTAACCCTTGTCTACTCACGAGCCGTGAAGCTTACGTATTCGAGTCTGAATGTGTTTATCAGGGGGTCAGAAAATAGGGCCGCCAACTCCTAAGAGAAAGTAGGAGCTTGATCTTGCTGTTGCCGAAAGTTCTACCTTTTGCATGAATTCTTTGCATCCCATGAATCCTATGCATTCCTTGAAATTTTTTCAACTTCTTTCCATGAATCCTATTTATTCCTTTATTTCCTTGATATTTTTGTATTCTGCATCACATGAATCTTATACATCCTGGACATGTACTGATTTATAATTTTATATACCTCAAATTGAAGTTAATTTATTGGTTTGAAGCCTTCATCAGACGGCCACCACCACTTACTCTGATCACCTTTACCACCTAAATTAGAAATAGAAAATCAAGCTCTTACATGGGATTAACCAAAATGTAGAAATTGTAGTGAGATAAAAAAGCCGAAGATTATACCCAAAAACCAAACTCTTACGTGGGATTAACCAAAACAAATTCAAAGGATCATGGGATGGAGAAAAGAAAGAAAAGGTGCAATGTGAGGAGATATCAAGAGGTAGGTAGAATTGGTGAAACTTGGGAAAGAGCACACTACAAAACAAAATTGGCATTTCACCGGAGGGAACAGTTGTACTATACGGACTTAAGATACTAGTGCGTAGGGCCAAATGCACGCATTTAAAGTGAAACCCAAGAAATCGTTCATACCTTCAAATCGAAACCAGACATGACATTCAGAATAGTAACAAAACCAGAATTCATTCTCCATGAAACTGAATCCAAATTTGAAACCAAAAATCAAACCTAGAACACCAAACACAAATCGACAAACGAAAATGATGAAAAAACATGCACATACATAATTATAAACAAATCAGTACACAAACTAAGTATGAGATCTGCACAAATAATATTCAAACGGAACAAGATATGTAGAACCAAAAATAAGAGCCGCTAAAGTCGAAACATTCAAACCAAGCCACGACCGAGGAAACCGAATCAAACGTTCAAACTTAGCCACATTGAATGGAAAAGAAACCAGAATTGTGATATGCGATACTCGAAACGCTCAACACGAAATCGAAACCAAAGTCGAAATGGAGATCATGTCGTACCCGAAACATTCAACACGAAATAGGAAATTCAAAACGAAATCAAAATCAAACTTCTAGAGAAATGGAAATAAAATCGGAGGTTGAAGCATCATTTATGTGTAGGTGAAAATTGGAGACGGAAGCATGATGTGTTGTTGCCTTTTTCTCGAAAGAACATTCAATCATAATAGTCTTATTCAACCACAATGACCAAATGAGTTTATATGCTTTAATCAAATCAAACTTTAATAAAGAGTTGCAGCATGACCATGGATGGAAACCGCCAAATTGAAGTCAAGATGGTTCGCAGGAAATAAGGAGCAGTTGTTCAAAGATCCTCGCAAATGTAATTGATATTGTTAATGACGGTAATACCCTAAAATGAAATGAAATTATTAATTATTAATTAATAATGATGATGCTGATTTGGCAAAGTTTTATTGGTTCACAATGTTCACATAATTTAAATTGTTCCCAAATGATCTTTAGTCTATATATATACTAGTTTATAACCCACGTATTACGTGGATATTCTTAATTAAATTTATTTATATAAATGTATATGAGTGAAAATAAAAACATACAAAAATAATAATTGTGTTTATTTTTTATTATTTACAGATTAAAAAATAGAGTATATATCTTTTTAAAAATATTAAATTGTATTATTCTTTTATTTTTTATAAGTTGTAATTATCTTTTTGGTAAACGTAGAGGTGACACGTGACATTTGATTTTTTCATTTATTATACATGATAATAATAATTTTCACAACTAATTGAAATTTTTACATTTGGATATAATTATGATTGTTATGGATAATAATGATAGATATTTATTTTAGGTAAACATTAATTTTAAATGTTACAAAATCTAATTTATTCTAATTAATCAATGAAAAAAATAAAGTCAAAATTTAATGCAATTATGTTAATGTAGTAAATTAGGAAAAAGAGGCGAGAAAATGAAATTTTCGTGCATTGTGGATGCGACACGTGGCATAAATTGTTTTGCTTTATTATTATTATTATTATTATTATTATTATTATATATATATATATATATATATATATATATATATATATATGTATATGTATATGTATGTATGTATGTATGTATGTATGTATGTATGTATGAATGTATGTATGTATGTATGTGTGTGTGTTCAATTGAGAACTTGTATGCATCAGATAATAAATCAAGGGTGCATTAAGGGTATTTAGAGAATAAATTAATTAATTTTTAAATAAGTAATCATTTAAATTAGGAAGTCAAATCACCACATTAAACCACCTTCCTCGTTTATCTTCTTCTTTTCCACTCCATCCCTCCTCTCTCTCTCTCTCTCTCTCTCTCTCTCTCTCTCTATAGGTGACTCCTCATCTCAATCTCCCATTCTCTTCCACTCCATCCCTCCCCTCTCTCTCTCTCTCTCTCTCTCTCTCTCTCTCTCTCTCTCTATATAGGTGACTCCTCATCACAATCTCCCATTCTCTCTCTCTCTCTCTCTCTCTCTCTCTCTCTCTCTCTCTCTCTCTCTCTCTCTCTCTCTCTCTCTCTCTCTCTCTCTCTCTCTCGACCTCCTCTAGACCGCCACCACCACCCCACCATCTCACCACCGGTCACTTCAACCACCATCTCACCACCGGTCACTGCAACCACCATCTCACTGCCAATGCATGCATTGTTATCCACCACTTTCGATATGCATATATTGATGAATAAAAGTGTTTTGAAGTAGCTGCCTGTGAACCATCACACCATCGCCAACACATGGATCGTTGTCCACCACCATTTATCAATCAAAATTAATAACATCTTTAGTCACATATCATTTTAATGTTATTATTATTTAAAATGGTCAATTGCTATTTTTTAGATTTTTTTAAATAAATTCTAAATATACTACATTCATTTTGCTAAAACTCATAATGAAAATAATACAAGAAAAAATATCGAGCAAATTACATGCATACATACATACATTCACTTATTTTCAATTTATGATTCAATTTTATAAATTCAAAAACTAATGTATTAACTTAAAACATAGCATTCGTTGATTCACTTAGTCCGTAATTTATGATTTATTATTTATACAATAAAAAATGGTAAATCAATACGTAAAAATATTGTTTGTGATTCTCACATTTCTTGAGATATGTTTAACTTCTCATTTGATTCTAGGTTTATATATATAAACAATTTAACAAAAAAGATGATGATTAAAACAACAATTACAATAATAAAATTATTTAATAAATAATATATCCTAAAAATATTTTATGATTTATGAATAGTGTTATGTATCAAACAGATTAAGAATGGTAACTAATATTGGATAATATATAAAGGTGTAAATTTAAAAGTAAGATTAGAGATGTATATGCTTTTCTGTTAAAAAAAGTTTGATAATATACAATATGTTTTATGATAATAATGATTATATATTTCTTTATATAAATAAATTGATATTCATATTTAAAAGGAAATAATTTCACTATACTTTACATGTAGTGAAAATTATGTGTAATATTATTTATTTTATAAAAATATATAAAAAGAGAAAGAAATCAATACATAAAAGATAGGAAAAAAGTTTCAAAGCAATAATAGTTGACATTAAGGCGGCGTTTGGTTCACAGAATGTTAATTCCTGGAATGGAATATGTCAAGGAATGAAATATGTCAGAATAGAAATAGAGGCTGGTAAGATGAAGTATAAGGTTTGGTTTTAAAATTGTTCAAATCTTTGGAATGGAATTTAAATTACATGGCACTAACCCAATGAAAATATATTCCTTTAAAAGTGGTGTTTTTTAATGGAATCTTCATTTCACTCCTTTTTACTGTCAAACAGCACATCTGAATAGAATTTCATTCCAATTCCATTAAATTCCATCAGATTTTGTGAGCCAAACGCGCCCTAAGTAAATTTAAAATCGGATTAAATAAAATAACTATGTTTAAAAATGATTTTGAATGGGAGTTTGTATTAACTGTAAAACTCTCATATTTTAATATTAGATTAAATTAGTATTAAATAAGATATAATATAGAATTATATTTTTATTTAAATAAAACAAATTAATAAATAAATTATATAGGAAAAACACAAAATCTTAAAAACAAAAAAGGATGAATAGTGATTCATCATCTTGATAAATGTTATTATATTTATATATTTCCTTGTATAGAAAAAAATGAAAAGGAAATAATTTTATTGTACATTATTTTATAAGAATCTATAAAAATAGAAAGAAATCAAAACATAAAAAATAAAAAAAATTCAAAGCAATAGTTAATATTAAGTAAATTTAAAATTGGATTAAATAAAATAACAACATTTGAAAATGACTTTGAATTGAAGTTTGTATTAAATGTAAAACTATAATATTTAAATATTAGATTAAATTAGTATTAAATAAGATATAATATAGAATTATATTTTATTTAATTAAAACAAATTGACAAATAAATTATACAGGAAAAACATAAAATCTTAAAAACAAAAAAAAAAAATTAAAAAGTAATAAGATGAATAGGTTATGAATAATGAATTTACATCTTGGTAAATGTTATTATTTAAATTAAATGGTAGATTTATTGTATGAAAAAATCCTTTTATATAAAATTTGAAATTCATTTGACTAGATATATAATTTTCCTAAACTACCATTCACGAGATGCATATGATATGTTGCATCACGAGATGCATGGGTATGTTGCATCACATGCATACACTTTTAATGCACCAGATCTAACCGCTATAAAGTGGTTCCCTCGTACCTCGATTCATAAAAGTTCTCAATTGAACCCAATTATACCAAAACCCTCAATTCCGTGAGAACGTGAGAATCACTCTAAAATTTGGGCATCTAATGTATAAAATTATGCATTTGATGCTAAAATTTATACATTTGATAAATTTATACACTTGATATATACATTGATGCATCTCATGATAAATTTGTCCACTTTATGTACGAATTTGTGCATTTGACAAAATTTGTGCATTTAGTGTAAAATTTGTTGAATTTAAATTTTAAAGGTAACTTTAATGTTAGATTATGATATTTATTAAATTTGAAAACCAATAATGGTTTTAAGTTATAATTTTTTTTTAAATTTGTGCATTTGATGTATAATTTTGTACATTTTGGAGGATTCTCACGTTCTCATGGAATTGAAGGGTTCTTATGTGCTCACCAAAAAGGTTAATAGCGACTAAAAATACAAAAATTCCCGATTGCATATGTTCAATAACGTGTAAATGAAATTGAACCTTCACGAACGGTTTGAAGAAAATAATAAATACATTTATTTGACACCTCCGGTTGAACATGTTCACTAAAACCCATTGTCGAATCCACTTGAACATGTTCACTAAAACCATTATCGAATCCGATTGAACATGTTCACTAAAACCCATTGTCGAATCCCATTGAACATGTTCATTAGAACCCATTTTGAAATTTATTATAGATACTAGATTAATACCCATGTATTACATGGATTGATGCAAAATATTTGTTATAAATTAAATATTAATAAAGATGTGGATTCCTTAAAAACCTTCAAATTTTTTTTAAATTACGATACAATAAAAACTAACAAAACGATGACATACATGCAAAATCATTGAGTCAATGGTAAAAAATGATGACTTTAAGTCAATGTTTAAGTCAAAGAAGGCGACTAAAATATGATTCAAAATATTTGATTTATTGATTTAATGGTAAAAAATGATGACTCTAAGTCCATCTTTTAAAATTTTTTATTTTACCATTTTTTTTAAATTACTTACTCTTTAGGACATTTAAACATGGAATTTATTATTTTATTGATTTTTAAAAAAAAAATTATTTTAGCTTGTTAATCTTGAAAACTTTTAATGAATATTAATTGTAGTTTGAATTATTTTAGGTAACAAAAATAATAAGTTTCAACAATAAACTTTAAATTAAATCAATTAAATGATAAAAATGTTACTTAAATTAATATTAATTTTTATTTTTGGAAAAAGAGCGGGAAAATGAAAAAATGGGGTATTAAAAAGTTGACACGTGGCAGGATTTGTTCTCAATTATTATAATATATAGATATAGATGTTATGGAAGTAAATCCCTATAATTATGGAATCTATTAATTTATTAGTTGTCATCTATTATTTAAGATAAACCTAATTTACTGTATTACCATTTTAAACTTATAACCAAACATGGATGAACTCCGATTCCCCAGTCTAACATGGTATCTCATTGATCCCGACCCCATATATATATATATATATATATATATATATATATATATATATATATATATATATATATATATATATATATATATATATATATATATATATATATATATATATATATATATATATATATACATATACATTATATACATATATTTACATATATATATGTATATATCTATATTATATATATATATACATGTATATATCTATGTACATGTATATATATATATATATATTATATATATTATAGTATATATATATAATACATGATTATATATATATATACATATCATACATATATTAATGTTATATATATATATATAATATTATTACATTATTCAATTATATATATCAACATATATACTATATACATATAATATATATATATATACATATATATTATATAATATGATACATACATATATATATTATTATATATATATATTGGGAAATAGTCTAAGTAGGTTCAGTGTTAGTTAGGACTTCTCAAACTTGTTAGCTAGGTTTCTATGTAAATACAAAGATTCATGTAGTTAGTTGAAGAATCCATCGACGTGCCAGTGTAAAAGTCAAGCGTGCCAGAGTAAATCAACCAGCTTGCTTCTGTTCATTGCTGTCAAGTGATTCAGCTGCTTACAGTTTCAAACAGAAAGTGCTGATTTTCAGAACAAGATGATTCCTACACGAAAGACCAGCATATCTACTATCAGAGAAGTCATAGTTCTTCAAGGAAACAAATCAAGAAGCAATATAAATACATAGAATAGGTCTTTCTATTGTATAGGAGTTTTCTGCATATTCAAGTCTGTAATTGCTTTTTGTTTGAGTTTTCATAAGCCTCTAAGGTTGTAAAACCCTAAGAACAATTTGTGTTCTTCTGTGAAGACCACCCTGTTAGATTTATTATTTCGATCCTAGGAGTTATTTTGTAATATTTATTTTCATTGTAATTTGTCTTGTATTTATTTCTATGTATTTCATGTCTATGTAAAAGTGTAGGGGCCATTGTTGCCAAGTGTTGTAACTTAATTAAAGGAGCCTATAAAAAGGCTCCTAGGGTTACTTTTGAGAAACACACGGTTGACCTTCAATTTGAATATTCATTACAGCCGCCACTGTTCCATCAAGAGTCTTCAAACATTCATCTTGTCTTCTTCTTTATTAAACACATTTATTGAGCATGGTTTCTTCATGTGTTTGATGAGAAAAACGTTAAGGTGCTGAATACATTCGGGATTTCATATTTACAATTGGTATCAGAGCTCAGAGGGGTGGATTTCAACTGATTACTTACGGGTTCTGCTGGGTTTTTCATGTTCTTCGAAGTTCTTCAATATTCAACCGGTTAGAACTTCATTTTTCATGGTTTTTCGAGTTTCCTGTGTTATAATGGTTCTTGGTTACTTCTGATCAAGACCCGTGCTTCAAAGAAATGGCTTCTAGTTACCTTAGACTAGGACCCGTTCTTTTGCTTGTCGGTTATGCTTAAACCGACACGGTTGGCTTCTGTGCACACAGCCCAGGACCCGGTCTTAACTCATCATGTTTTCTGAACATCTCGGTTCAGAACACGGTTTGATTGTCAATTAAAAATGGATGTGTTTGAATGCATATAGTTTTTCATTATATGAATTTATGTGTTTTTCAGGCTAAGTCCATTTGGTATATGGATTCGGGTTGCTCCAAGCACATGACAGGAAGAAGAGAATTGCTGTCCAACGTTGTTGAACAGTATTGCGGAACTGTGAAATTCGGGAACAACCATCAGGCTCAAATAAAAGGATACGGGGACTTAGTTCTAAATAATCTGGTCATCAAGGACGTTGACTATGTTGAGGGGTTATCTCATAATCTTTTTAGCATAGGACAGCTCTGTGACAAAGGACTAGAAGTAACATTTAGGGCTAAGAACTGCAGTGTTAAGAACATGGATGGAAAAGAAATCTTGACTGGTTCCCGAAAATCTAACCTTTACACCATTGACGTATCTAAGCTTGTAGTAAAGGATAACATTTGTCTACTATCAAAAGCCTCGTCAAAAGACTCTTGGTTGTGGCATCGAAGATTATCCCATTTGAATTTTGATAACATCAACAAGCTGGCTGCGAAGCAATTGGTCAAAGGACTTCCTGAGTTACGCTATGAAAAGGACCATCTGTGTGGAGCATGTGAGAAAGGAAAAATGAAACGATCATCTCACAAACCAAAGCCCGAACCATCAACAAAAAGAGTTTTGGAGTTACTTCATATGGATTTATGCGGACCGATGAGAACACAAAGCATAAATGGAAAACGATATGTGTTGGTTATCGTTGATGATTATTCTCGATATACCTGGGTAAGGTTCTTGCGTTCCAAGGACGAGACAGCTCAAGAAATCATTGATTTTATCAAGAGTGTCGAGACCCAACAGCAGCTGTCAGTACAATCAATCAGATCAGATAACGGCACGGAGTTCAAGAACTCGGTAGTGGAGGGCTTCCTTCGATCCAAGGGGATTCAGCATCAATACTCTGCTGCTCGAACACCTCAACAAAATGGGATCGTGGAAAGGCGTAACCGTACGCTAGTAGAAGCCGCTCGTACAATGCTCACATACTCAAAGCTACCTCCGTTCTTGTGGGCCGAAGCCGTATCAACAGCATGCTATACACAGAATCGCTCCATCATTCATAAGCGCTTTAACAAAACTCCATACCAACTCTTTTTGAATAAAGTACCATTTATCAAGTACTTACGTGTATTTGGTTGCAGGTGCTATGTGCTGAATGACAGAGACAACCTCGGGAAATTTAACGAAAAGGCGGATGAAGCGATCTTCATTGGATACTCATCCAATTCGAAGGCGTATCGCGCATTCAATACCCGAACCAGAACAGTCAATGAAAGTGTACACGTCACATTTGATGAGTTGGCTGAACTGGCACCCGAAGTTGATCAATCAGGGCCACGCATTACTCAAATGCCTGGAGACTCTTCGAATAACCACATTTCTTTTTCTTCTTCTGATTTGGTGAATTTATTTGATCCTTTTTATGTTGAATTTTTCGGTCCTAACGCTAGTGTGTCTAATGTTGTTAATAATGTAGGTAATCCTTCCAGTTCAACTGCGCCGCAAAGTTTCTCCACTCCCTCTTCATCAACATATCCTCATCCATCCACATCATCCACCGACACATCCGCAGTTGAATCTACTCCTATAATACCCTCACATGTAATACCAACGATTCTTCCTTCACCTGAACACTCGGAAATTGAACCAGAACCTGTGCTACCATCATTTGAAACCATTGACCATGAATCCTCATCCATTCCCATATTAACCACAGAGGTTCCATCCCGAGCACCCCTTCCACACGAAATCAAATGGACCCGCAGTCACCCAACAGATCAAATCATTGGTGACGTAACAACAGGAGTCCAAACTCGTAGGGCATCTGCTAATGAATGTCTCTACACATCATTCTTGAGTATGATAGAGCCCGCTCGTGTGGATGAAGCCCTGACAGATCCGGATTGGATAGTTGCAATGCAAGAGGAACTCAACCAGTTTGAACAGCTAAGAGTATGGCGGTTAGTTCCCAAGCCAAAAGACCGTACAGTCATCGGAACAAAGTGGATCTTTAAGAACAAACGAGATGAAAACGGCATTGTGATAAGGAACAAAGCAAGACTTGTTGCCAAAGGCTACCGACAACAAGAAGGGATAGATTATGACGAGACCTTCGCTCCAGTTGCACGGATCGAAGCAATCAGAATCTTCTTGGCGTATGCGGCACACAAAGACTTTAAAGTGTACCAAATGGACGTCAAGACTGCCTTTCTAAACGGTGAACTTAACGAGGAAGTGTATGTTGAACAACCACAAGGCTTTGTTGATGCACATAAACCTGACCATGTTTATGTGCTAGATAAGGCCCTCTATGGTTTAAAACAAGCACCTCGAGCATGGTATGATAGTCTTTCGAATTTCCTTATTTCTGCCGGTTTCTATAAAGGTGTGGTGGACACAACTCTGTTCACTAAAAGGGAAGGCCCACATATAATGCTAGTACAGATTTATGTTGACGATATTATATTTGGATCTACTGACAGTAATTTTTGTAAGGATTTTTCAGCCCTAATGGAGTCTCGGTTTGAGATGAGTATGATGGGGGAAATGAACTTTTTCCTCGGATTACAAGTCAAACAACTTGAGGATGGGATTTTTGTGAACCAGTCGAAATATACTCTTGACATTCTCAAGAAGTATAAGTTAGACTCTTGCACGAGTATCGCAACTCCCATGGCCTCCAACTGTAAGTTAGACACCGATCCTTCCGGGAAAAGTGTCGATAATACAACTTACAGAGGGATGATAGGATCCTTACTGTACTTGACTGCCAGTAGACCGGATATAGTGTTTTCAACATGTCTTTGTGCTAGATTTCAGGCCGACCCAAAAGAATCACACCTAACTGCGGTAAAACGCATTTTTCGTTATCTTAAGGGTACACCCGAACTTGGTCTATGGTATCCAAAGGGAACCGATTTCGATCTTACCGCGTTTTCAGATGCTGATTTTGCAGGTTGTAGAGTGGACAGAAAAAGCACATCGGGAGGAATACAGTTCTTAGGCGATAGACCGGTGAGTTGGTCTTCCAAAAAGCAGAATTGTGTATCCACATCCACAGCTGAGGCTGAGTATGTAGCAGCTGCAAGCTGTTGCTCTCAAGTGCTGTGGATGAGAACACAATTACGCGATTATGGGTTCTCACTCACCAATATCCCTATTTACTGTGATTCTCGAAGTGCAATTGCCATCTCTTGCAATCCCGTGCAGCACTCTCGTACAAAACACATAGATATCAGGTATCATTTTATTAAAGATCACGTTGAAAAGGGAACCATTGAGTTGTATTTTGTTGGCACGGAATACCAACTAGCGGATATATTTACTAAAGCTTTAGACGAACCTCGTTTTCGGTTTTTAGTATCTCATATCGGCATGTTGAATCCACCTTCCAATTAAATATCAGATATTGTCTTAAATAATTCTATTTCAATCTATCATGATTGAAATTCCTTTATTTTAGAAAATAACTGTTATTTAAATTTAAGGAGTATGTCACAAGATTGAAAATCAATCTTTCCTTATCTGCGTATATTTTTAATAATTAATGATCCTGATAAATTGCTGTGTGACTTGTTCATCATGGAGTGGGATGCAAACAATATCCAGGTTTGTCGGTATTTGTAAGGCTTAAAGAAGGGTTGTCATGATTTAAATCTGAAACAGAAAAGGAAAAAGGATCGGTATTTATTTTGAGGGGGAGTAGAGTTAGGATTTTTAATTTTATAATTTTGTGTTTCTCTTTGTTTCTTTTATAGTTAATTTTTTTTAATTTTAGGATAGACTTAATTTTAATTTTTAATTTTTAAGGTTTAATTTAATAGGTCAGAAAATCACAAAAAGATTTTAATTGTTCAAATTTATCAAAAAGACAAAAACATTTTAGTTTATTTTAGCTTATTTTTATCTTAAATTAAATGATCCAAGAAAATACCAAAAATATTTCATGTTGTTGTTTCAAAGAAAACCTCAAAAAGATGCAATAAAAATTGGGCCAAAGTTTTTAATTTTTGTTTTGATTAATTTCAGGCCCATTTTTATTTTAACTTTGTGTGTATTTGTTGAGTCCAAAACCGCCGGCCCAATCTCCATTTGGGCGCGGATCGTCCTTGACCCAGACCCGACCCGCGCGGATGTATTTAGGGGTGGTCAAACGGTCAAATTCTTCACTTTTCTTCCGGATGAAGAAAAATTTGGCTCAAGATTTCTCCTCTCCTTTCATTTCTTCTTCCTTCCCGACGAACACCACCGCCGATCCACCATATCCACCTCTTCAAGCTTTTGCACCATCATATTTCTTCGTTTTTCTTGCATTTTCCATCATCTGTACTATCAGGTATTCCATTTTTACCTTTACTTCAGTATTTTACTTCATATATTGTGTGTTTGATTTTCAAAATTTATTTCCTTTTTTCATTTCGATTTTTACTCTTTTTAGGTAGTTTAATGTGTTATATTCTCTTAGTTGTAGTTAGATAAAGTATTCAGTTTGTTATTTTAAAGTAGGATCTGTAATTTCATGCATTTTTATTAACCTTTCAACTGTTCACGTTTAATTTTTGCATGAACATTAACTGCACTCATGCAGTTTCGGATGTCCGAATTCGGACCACCACCCGAATTCGGATGTCCGACTTAGACTTGTTTCAAAATTTTTCAAAGTACAAAACCAAATTCGGACCACTGTTGATCCGAATTCGGTTCACTGTTGATCTGAATTCGGACCATCAAAGCAGGGTCAAAATTTTCAAAATTTGAAAATTGTCTAAGTCTGTTCACCACTGTGCATCCGAAGTCGGATGATACCCGGATTCGGTCCCAATCCGAATTCCAGGTACCATTCGAAATTAGGACATATCCATATCATTTCATGCATTTTCACAAGTCCCCATCCGAATTCGAACCATGTTCATATCACATCCGAATTCGGACCACCTTCATTCATTTCACTACTCACTTCGGACCGTCATCCGAATTCGGTCCCCACTTTTCACATCATCCGAATTCGGTCCCCACTTTTCACCTCATCCGAATTCGGTCCCCCCCACCTCATTCATGCATCATTCAATTTCGGACGGATCCGAATTCGATGACACTGTTCATCCGAATTCGGACCATCCGAAATCCAACACTTAGCATTTTTTTAACTTTTCATTTTTCATGTTTTCCATTTCTGCATCTTCATATAAATTAAAAATCTCAAAAATAGTTCCATCCAAGTGCACCATTGATAAGAGTTAAGATCAGTGTTTGAGTGAAACGGTCTTATCTAACATCGGTCTCTTAACGATTGACTTTGGACTTTTTTAGTGGAATTTTATTCTGCTAATAAAGACCCGATGTTAAACAGATCAGACAATTTCTATTTCACACTCATCTAGACTTCACATCAATGCATTATCATATCAAGTCTTATGATTCTAACTTTGTTGCACTTTGCAGGATAATGGATCCCGCAATCGTTCTCACCGTACCCCATCCTCCCATTCCAAATAATAATGCTCAGCTACCCGAGGAAGCCATTCTGCCGAGCGCCGAGTTTGTCGAGTTTATCCCCCATAACTGGCAACTCAACGTCTCTATCCTCCCGAAAGAATCCCAAACCCTTGCCTTTGACATTCTCACCCGCCATCCCATATAGCCCTTTCCACAGCCATAGCCGTTCCCCAGATTTACCTACAGCAATTCTGGAACAGGCTACAAGTCATAACCGACCCTGAACCTCACTTCACCTCCACCATTGACTGCGTTCCAGTCAAAGTCACAACCACAGCCATCCGTCACATCCTTCGTCTTCCCATCCAAGACTATATTCCCTCCATTGACTCGTTCGATCCAAACCCATCCGTCTCAGAAGCTCTATCTGAAATTCAAACCCTAGGGTATGACGGACCCCTTACCAAACCATCCGACTTTCGCACCAAAAACCTTCAGTCCCACTGGAGGATTCTCTTCGATGTGCTCAACAAGTGCCTAACAGCCAAACATTCTGGTCATGACTCAGCATCGGCCCAGGTTTTAGCCATGTTCACTGGCTTTGCCTTCGACCGACACGTGGACTATGCGGCTTTCATCTTTGAAGAATTAAGAAGAGTCCACGTGGAAAGGAGCACAAAGAAAGGTCGCAAGTATGTCCCCTATCAGCGGTTCCTTCAACTCATCATACAATACGCCATGGATCAGGACGAAGACATTCATGAGCGTCCAGAAGCTGATGTCTATCCAACCGTCGCTATCCAGAAACTGACTTTGCCAAAGGGGGCCCCGACGGTACAGGTAATGAAGATTCCATTATCGACTCTGACAAGGTCGAGGGGTACAGATCGGGTAAGGGAATATATGAGAGAAAATTATCCGGATGAGTCTCAGTCTGAATCGACTGAGACTAACCAGTCCGAAGGTGAGCAGCAAGATAGTGAGAACGAGGGAGAAAGGATGGATGTACAACAATCACTGGGTTATGGTGAGAGGGAGGCTGAGAGTGTAAGGGAGGGAGTCGTAGGTGAAACGGCAGAGACGGCGGATTCTGAACGAACCGTCTCTGTCGTAAGGCCGAGGGATATATTATCTGAGGGTGAGCCAAGCCCTATCAGCCGGACACCACTTCATAAGACCGTTAGTCCAGCGGTCGCCACAACCCCAACCATCCACTTGGTTTCCCCTCAAAGGGAAACCACTTCATTCCACGGGGATCTTCCACATACGCCATCGCCCTCTCATTCGGAGAGTGGCGGTGTTGAAAGAGGTCACACTCCTCCCCACGTGACCGAACTTCCTTCGCCCACGATTCCATCCCCACAAACAGACACCGTGCTGCCTCTGTGGCATCCCCAAGAGCTGCCTCTGTGGCAGCTCCGGAAACTTCCAGATCTGAGCATCCCGTAGTGGAGCCAGAGATGACGGAAGGAAGACCGGGAGTGGCTCAATCTACGCCGTCCACTTCCGGCCATCTCCCCATCAACTTGGAGATGTTAACGGCAGCCTTACGTGCTGCCGGCGTTATCACCCGGGCTGACCTGGACGCTCAAAGGGAGGCAGCCGAGGAACGACACACCGCCCTTCTTTCTCTTATAAAGGGTAAGGGTGTCGCCTCCGAAGCCGGCCCCTCACCAGGATCCCACTCAGTCCAACTACAAATAGCGGAGCTCTCTGACAAACTGGACGCACTCAATCGCCTAATCCTTCAGGTCCAGGAGCAGCTAAATTCAAGGATGGATCGCCTCGAGTCGGCAGTCATCGATCTTCAGTGCCGCACCCAAGCTGAGCCCCCTAAAAGAAAGCATGACGACCAGGACGACCCTGATCGTCATGAGGGGGGGAAACGACAGAAAGTTCATCATGAGGGATCGATGATCATCCTAGGGGGAGCAGAGGCTGAAACAACAGATATTCAAGGGTCTGGGTCTGGGGATCAAACTTATGAGGCCACGGAAGCACTGATGATAGAATATGAACCTCTACAGTTTGAGGACCCCGTCATGTATATAGGGGGAGCAGAGACAGCTGAGGGGTCAGAATATCAGGGGTCAAGGGAAAAGAGTAAGGAGCCTCAAGAATACCTGAGTATAGAAGACGAGCCCATGGTCGAGGGTCCAGCTCCACTGGATCCGATGACCGCTATGGTAGAATTCGAGGAGCCGCACGAGAAAGTTGAAATGATCTTGGTCTCCGATTCAGATTCCGATACCGAAGTCAACGAACCCTTATTAACCCCTAAGCCTGAACCTGAATCTCCGACGAACCCTCCTAGATCCCCAAATCCTCCTCCAGTCCAACAAACCCAACCCCCAGAGTATTCCCGAACAAAAAGGGTCGATTGTTTTGATGAAACTCCAGAAGGCCCTGGTATTTATAGAGAAGATGACTTATTCTGGGTAGACACCTATACAAAAGGCAAGGTTCGAACACTGCCACAGGAAGAAAAGGATCAAATGCGACAAGAACGGCGGGGGACTATTATAAAGCTTCTTGAAGCTAAAAAGGACGAAATCGAAGAACCCCCCGTTCAAGGCCTGAAAGAATTCCTGCAGAAATTCCCCCCGGAGCAGTTTCAGAACCCTTACCTTGAAGAAAGATTCAAAATGGTATTCAGAAAGAAGCCTGGATCTTTCAGCAGACGCCTACTCATGGAACTTACAAACGTTACCAAAGCTGAACAGGCAGAATACTACCAACTGATGCTCCGGGAAAGAAGGTCGAAAGTATCCAAATCGAAGATTAAGTCACTCATTTCTATCACCATGTGCAAAAGAGCAAAAGTATACTACCCCGCTTTTCTAGTAGAAAGAGAAGACGACACTATAAATGAGTTCTTCGAGAATGACTTAGACTTCATAAATGTGGACGATGTCGAATTTCTACACGAACGATTGAAAAATCGCATTAAAGGACATATGTCTCGCATGACTGCTTTGGGTGCCCTAGTACGAAGCATGAATCGCCGATCGATAATAATGTGCCTAAGAGATTTTCAGATGGCGATCGAAAGTGCTTTGGTTAAGGTAGGACTACGTGCACCGGAACAAGATAGCTTCCTCCTAGCCCACCACCCGGCCTACAGAGTGATACTTAAAGGAGATCCAGGTGTCATTTTTGTCAATCAAAGGGGCTACAAAAGGTTCATGCGCTTTGAGGATCTTCCCTGTTACTCCGATGGTACACTCAGATTGGTTCGAGCTGCGCTCACACAGAAAGTTCAAGACTTTGATGCTCAACCAGATCCACAACAAAGGTGTTCACCAAGAGAGATTCAGGACACCCTCAGCGGCATTGAACTCCTGAACGAACGGCTACATCTGAGGCAAGTAACCAGACGCTTCGACGTCATACTTGGTCTCCGAGAATCGACTGACCATGCCAGAGTTCCAGGACCTCCTAAGTGATCGAAAAGGGGGAGATTGTTAGATTTATTATTTCGATCCTAGGAGTTATTTTGTAATATTTATTTTCATTGTAATTTGTCTTGTATTTATTTCTATGTATTTCATGTCTATGTAAAAGTGTAGGGGCCATTGTTGCCAAGTGTTGTAACTTAATTAAAGGAGCCTATAAAAAGGCTCCTAGGGTTACTTTTGAGAAACACACGGTTGACTACATTTGAAATTCAATTCTCAGCCGCCACTGTTCCACTGTTCCATCAAGAGTCTTCAAACATTCATCTTGTCTTCTTCTTTATTAAACACATTTATTGAGCATGGTTTCTTCATGTGTTTGATGAGAAAAACGTTAAGGTGCTGAATACATTCGGGATTTCATATTTACACACCCCTTACGGGGCAGTTCTCACTAGTCTAGGTCCCACATCATGCAATACGATATCAATCATACTAAGATAGAGCAATTTTAGATGCGGAATTATAAATTACAGTACAAACTATTAAGATTTAAGTTTAATACAGATTAAGCTTTTTAAATTAAACTTATAAAGGGCACAAGTTTAATCTAATTCATGTCATCATATTATCAAAATAAATCTACCCAGATCACCATAACATCATCATCCAATTAGTACCAAAATGAGTTCGCTGAGTAGAGGTCTATGATACTTCTGTCTTGAGCGTGTAAGACCTAAGAACTAGGTCCGGCAAGTGACTTTCCTTTGTCTTTTCCTGTAAAAATATTAATGTAGCAACCGTAAGCAATGCTTAGTGAGTAAATAGATTTTCAAATTAACATGCATGTCAAGCGGATCATCAGTCTTAGCGTGATATGTCTTGGCTGCCGCTACAGCCCTCATGATTGAGACATAGAATCATAGAATTGGATGATGTTCAGGCCACACTCACGCTTAAATCGTGGGGATCAGCCACATACTGGGCTAGCTACCAGTAAGTCAATATGGCGGAACATCGGAGGTCATTACCAAGTTCATTTGAACTGGTGAAAATAGCCAAGTCTAGAACAATAGACCAATAGGTCTAGTCAAGCTGAATCAAGATGTCAAGTCTATGCAATGATGAAGCATACGTAATCAATGTCATGATAGCAATAATCTTAACGCAAAAGTCTGAAATGAACTGTAAAAGCAATATCATATGAAATGTTAAGTCAAATAGCTATCATGATCCACTGGGCAACACCCAACCATGGTGTGCACAGGTCACAATCCAGCTGATATATGAATGTCAATCAATCTAGCATCAACAATATGTCTCAACCGGAATTTAAACATGTTCAATCTGAATATCTATAACTCACTATGTTGGGTCTTTATCAAACAGATATAAAATCTGCCACCTGAGTTATCTCAGGATTTTATCTTTGTCAATTCTGTTCTCTTGTCAAATCAAGTCTTTGACCCGCTTTTTAGTCTTTAAATCTTTGTGTCTATGTTCAGAATTTCACTGAACCTGTCCAGAATTATCATGTCAATTCATGTTAATATCATATCATTATCATCATCTTTTTGTCTTTAAAATCTTTAATTTCATCTGATTTCGATAACTGATAATCTTATCAATCTTTCATTTATTTATATTCTCTGTTTCATTAAATTCTCAAAAGCTTTCTATATATATATATATATATATATATATATATATATATATGTATATATACATATATATACATATATATGTATATATACATATATATACATATATATGTATATATACATATATATACATATATATACATATATATGTATATATACATATATATACATATATATGTATATATACATATATATTGTATATACACATATATATACATATATATTGTATATACACATATATATACATATATATGTATATACATATATATACATATATATGTATATATACATATATATATACATATATATACATATATATACATATATACACATATATACATATATATGTATATACATGTATATACATATATATGTATATATATACATATATATGTATATATATGTATATATATGCATATATATGTATATATGTATATATATATATATATATATCTATATATATATATATATATATATATATATATATATATATAACCATAAGTATATGCATATAATCATTTATTTAATTAAAATATCAAAATATAGTAATTAATTTCGGATCCTCCGAATTCGGACCAACCGGATTCGGGTCTATCCGAAATGGACCATCCGGATTCGGTCCAAGACATCCGAATTGGGGCATATCCGAAATGATCATTTCATCCGAGATAGGACCCGAATCTGGCACCATCCGAAATAGTATCAATCCGAGTTCGGATCATGATCCAACCGAATTTTGTAGCATCCGAAATTGAGACATCACATCCGAATTCGGATTCCACCGAATTCGGATCCTTCATCATCTAATTTTCCAGAAATTGTTCTATCTTGTGTTCATACGGATTTTTGTCAAATTTCACTAAAACTCATTTATATCGACATGCAATGTATTATAATGTTGTATTATCATATTTGGGTTGTTTTTAAACTATTTTCCCTATCAATATCATTTTAATTTGTTCAAGATCATCCAAAACATTAATATTTTGCCAAGAACACTATTTTTGTTAAAAATTCCGATTTGTACCAAATTTGGATGATCTATCCTCAAATTTTTGTTTCTTAAACATCCATTAACTTAAATTCATCATAATCTACAAAAACTTTAAACATGCAACCTAAATTTCTTACAATTTAATCATAGGTTTCGGTTTTTGATAAAACCGAACCAATATCACAAAATTTCAAATTTTAAACAAGTGTTACCTCAAATTCTTGTTGTTTGTTGTTGATTGTTGCTAATTGTAACTCCTCCTTGTCTTGAATTCTTGAATTGATTGCAAATCAATGGAATTTTTTTTGTCGATTTTGTGAATAGAAGCCGTAGGCTTAGAGAGAGGTTAGAGAGAGAGAGAGAGTGGTTTGGGATTAATGATCTTAATTGATCATTAACTTTAGTTTTTATATATATCAAATTTATCATTCTTGCTATTTAACCCACTAAACTTTTGTATCTTATATCTCTTTTTATTTTACTCATTTTAATTATATCATAAATATAATTTAAAATCATATTTACTTAATAAATTTTTCATTCTTAATTAATAATTGCAACATAAATAATATAACAAAATTATATTATTAATTCAAAATTAAACATTACATGATCGGCTAAAGATTAGGTTGTTACATCTTCGTCTAATCAAACAGATTAGAGGTGATTGTAATCATTGAAGTCAGCAATACAAACAATTTTTGATTATTACTTTTGTTTATTTGCTATTGATTCTGAAAGCTTTTGTTAAAATAATTAAGTGTTATTCCGCAAACTTCTTAATTAAACTTTGATTCAAAGCAAGATTATTGGTTTATACTCTGATAAATTCAAATCAGTTAGTCTTGGTTAATTAGTTTCAGATCCTGACAAGTGGTATCAGAGCCAGGTTGTTCTTTGTTTTTCAAAGTCGAAAACTTTCTTTTAAATTATTAATCTTTTGCAATGGAATTTGAAAATAGCAGCAGTGGATCTGGGCAAGGACTCAAAGTGCCTATGCTCAAGCCCACTCAGTTTGAGATGTGGAAACCCAGGATTCAACAGCATATTCAATTCATTGATTATGTCATATGGGAAGCTGTTGAATTTCCTCCTGTAGTTGATCCAGAACTTGATGATGAGGGAAAACCAGTCAAAACTCCTCCAAAAACCGAACTTGAAAGAAAGGCTAGAATGAATGAAGTGAAAGCTCTTACACTTTTACAAATAGCCATTCCTAATGCTTATCAACATCAGTTCAAAAAGTTTTATACTGCTCATTCTCTTTGGAATGCTTTAGAGAAAAGATTTGCTGGTAATGCCAGTACCAAGAGAAATCAAAAGGATCTTTTGAAACAGCAGTATGAGAACTTTTCTGGTGGCAAGAATGAAAACCTTACTCAAATTTTTGACAGGTTCAATAAACTGATAAGTGAACTGGAAAGTGCAAAAGTCAGTCTGGATCAAGATGAAGTCAACAGAAAGTTTCTCAGATCTCTTGGAGAAGAATGGACAGTCTATGCTGCACAATGGAGAACAAAAGACACTCTTGATGAGATAGAACTGGATGATCTGTACAACAGTCTGAGAGTGTTTGAGACTGAGATTGATACTAAAAAGAAATCCTTTTCTTATAATCACAATACTGCTCTTCTGTCTTCTAAAAAATCTAATGCCAGTGATTCCTTTTCAGGTGGTGATGGCAACTCTACTGAAACTCACTGTGAGGCTTTTGTTGCCAATGATGGACTGTTTGCTCTAAATGCTGAAGATTTAGAACAAATTCATCCAGATGATCTTGAAGAGATGGATTTAAAGTGGCAACATGCAATGCTGACCATGGGGGCCAAAAGGTTTCTTAAAAGAACTGGAAGGACCAACTTTCAAGCCAGAACAGAAGGCAAACCAGCATTTGATAAGACAAAAGTTGAGTGTTACAAGTGTCACAAACTTTGTCACTTTGCCAGAGAATGCAGATCTCAAAGTCAACAATCATCAAGGACTTCACAGCAAAATCAGACATCATCATCAACAGCACTTGTCTCCCAAGAAGACAATGTGTTTGATTGGAGTGATCAGACAGAGGAAGAATTTCAAAATCAAGCTCTGATGGCAGAAACATCAACTGTCTCCTCCACTGAACTACCATCTGAGGTAAATTCTAAACTCTGCTCTCAATCATGCAAAAATATGGTTAAAAAGTACAGAGACCATAATGAGAGCATGTGCAAAACTCTAGCTAAGATGGAAGAAAGGAGATATGAATACATGCAAGCCATAGAAGATCTTGAAAAACAGATCAATGACTATAAGGATAATGAGATTCAAATGGGACATGATAGAACATATCATGAGTGGGAGAAAAGGAGCTAAATAAGAAAATAGAATCCCTAAATAAAAAGGTAGAAGAGACTGAACAAAAGGTGTTAGAGGCTAATAAGAAACTAGAATCTGTCAATATAGATCTAGGTAACTTCAAATTGGCTAATCAAAAGCTGGAACACCTAATGGAAGTCTAATTTAAAGATAGGGTAAAATATCAGGTTAATCCTAAAGAAGGCATAGGATACAGGGCTACTCCACCTCCATACAACAACAAATACATTCATCCAATGAGTGAGGTTGCTGATAGACTTGTCAATGAACCACTAGATGAGTCTATGACTATTGTAGATCCTATCCTTGATAACAGTCCTGAATCAAAAGAAGATCAAATTCAAAAGAGAGACTGTGAGTGTATAGCAGTTGAGAAAGAACACAAAACAATGAGTGTACCTATAGAGATCCAAGCCCCCAGTAAGAAAGGAAAAGAGAAGATGAGTGTATGCAATGCTGCTCCACAAGTTTCTGTACATTCTAACTGTAACACTGCATCTTCTTCAAAGAATAATAAAAGGGGTAAAAATGTTCCAGTCTGCACATGCCAAAAGCATGGTGTTCAAAAGTTTCCCAAACAACAGCAGGTAAGGGGAAATCAGAGGAACAAGAACCAGAAATTGTCAAATAAATCTGGTTCTCCAATTCAAACAGTCAAAAGGTGTTTTCACTGTGGAAGGAAGAATCACTTGGCCAAGGACTGTTTTTATAAACCAGCTGTTGCAAAACAGACTGTGATTCATAAAAAATCAAGTCCTACTCATGTAAAAACTTCAAAGGTCAAACCTTCTACACCAATTCCAAATAAAACAGTTGATCACAGGCTTTCAAAAGTTAATAAAAAACAGTCCACACACCAAAAACCAGTTTTGGCAAAGCCTAAATTAAGTTTTAAACAAATATGGTATGTCAAGGACAGATCTTCAGATCAAACTGCTAATGCAAAAGATCAGACTGCTAAGCCAAATTCTGAAGCTGTTAGTGCAAATTCTGAAGCTGTTAGCACTAAAACCACAGATCAAACTGCTAAGCATCAATCTGGAACTGCTAGTGAATCATCTGAGACTGTTAGAAGAAAAGATGATCAAAATACCTGGATACCTCATATAATCACTAAATACTCTCCAAAGACTCCATCAGTAGATCTCACTAAATATAAGAAGTCAAAAACAGTGTTTAGTTATGTCAATGTACAAGGCCAACCCAAAACCAATTTGGTTTGGGTTTACTCCACTACTGACTAAGCTTTTATTTGTGCAGGGCAACCACAGGTCACCTCATAAAACAAGATGGCATTTGGACAGTGGATGCTCTAGGCACATGACAGGCAATTCTGAGTGCTTGTCAAATTTCAAAGGCTTTGATGGAGGATTTGTTGCATTTGGAGGCAACTCAAAAGGAGGTAAGGTTACAGGTAAAGGTACTGTTAATGCAGGCAACATGATTTTCCATGATGTTTTGTATGTTGAACAGCTTAAGTATAATTTATTAAGTGTCTCTCAAATTTGTGACAAACAAAACATTGTTTTGTTTACAGATTCTGAGTGCATTGTCCTTTCAAAAGATTTCAAAATTCCTGAAAATCTTGTTTTACTAAGAACACCAAGAAAGGACAATGTGTACTGTTTGGACACCGATCTTTTATCCAAATCAAATACTTTAAGCTGTTTGATATCCAAAGCATCATCCAATGAGTCTGCTCTTTGGCATAGAAGGATGTGTCACATGAACTTCAAGTCCATGAATGTTTTAGTCAAAAAGAATCTGGTAAGAGGCTTACCACAAAAGGAGTTCATATGTGATGATCATTGTGTAGCATGTCTTAAAGGCAAGCAACACAAAACTTCTCATAAGGCCAAAGAAATAAATTCAATCTCATCTGCTCTTCAGCTGATTCATATGGATCTATTTGGTCCAACATCTGTTTTGAGTTTGAATAAAAGGGCTTACTGTTTAGTTATTGTTGATGATTTCACCAGATTTACTTGGGTTTACTTTCTTAGGACTAAAGATGAAACTGCTGAGCTAGTTAAGTCATTTATTCTTAAGATAGAAAACCAATCCAACTCAAAAGTTAAGGTGATAAGATCAGACAATGGAACTGAATTTAAAAATCATATTCTAAAAAGTTTTTGTGAGTCCAGAGGTATTGCTAGACAATATAGTGCACCAAGAACACCACAGCAAAATGGTGTAGCTGAAAGAAAGAACAGAACATTAATTGAGGCTGCTAGAACAATGTTAGCTGATTCAAACCTGCCAATGACTTTCTGGGCAGAAGCTGTTAATACAGCCTGTTATGTTCTGAATAGGGTTTAGGTTGTTCAATCTCAAGGGAAAACTCCTTATGAGTTACTCCATAACAGAAGTCCCCTAATAGCTTTCTTCAAGCCTTTTGGATGTCCATGTACTATTCTTCACACTAAGACTCACTTAGGGAAGTTTGAAAGTAAGGCTGAAGAAGGATTTTTTGTAGGATACTCAAGTCAAAGCAAAGCCTATAGAGTATATAACAGTGTGTCTAAAACCATTGAAGAAAGTGCCAATGTTGAATTTAATGAAAATACTGCAAATGTCAAAGGCACTGGTCCTGATTGGTTGTTTGATTTAGATTCACTAACAAATTCTCTGAGCTTTGTTGACTATACTGTAGAAACTGATGCAAACAGGTTTGAAGCTGTCAACACAAATTCTCATGCTGCCAATACAAATTCTCAAGCTGTTGGCACAAAGTTTCAAACTGCTGCAGATTCAACCAATTGGGATGAATACATCACTATACCACTTCTGTCATGTGACCCTCCAGGGGTTCTAAATGCTCAACATGATACAAATCCAGACACTGAAGTGCCACTCCCAAGTCCTGAGAGAACAACTCCAACACAAAGGGAAACAGTCCCGGATTCAAGTCAAGCTGTTCCAGAAGCTGAACCATCCACTGGTCCTGATGGAGATGATACAAATCTTGGAACCTCTTTTCAGACAGAGAGAGAGCTCACACTCAGAGTTCACAAGTATCATCCTCTCAATCAAATTCTGGGCGATCCAAGCACTCCTGTACAAACAAGGAAAATGGTTCACAATGAGACTGCTGCTGCTGAACAAGCAGTTCCTGAATTCAGTCTAGCTGCTTTTGAACATGCCTGTTTCATGTCTCAACTAGAACCTAAAAAGGCATCAGAAGCATTAAAAGATTCATCCTGGATTGAGGCAATGCAAGAAGAGCTTCTACAGTTCAAGATTCAGAATGTATGGACTCTGGTGGATCTTCCTAAAGGAAAGAGAGCAATTGGTACAAGATGGGTGTTCAGAAACAAGAAAGATGAGAGAGGGATAGTCATCAAGAATAAAGCAAGGCTAGTAGCACAAGGGTACACTCAAGAAGAAGGCATAGATTATGATGATGTATTTGCCCCGGTGGCAAGAATTGAAGCCATCAGACTATTCTTGGCCTCTGCAAGCTTCAAAGGTTTTAAAGTATATCAAATGGATGTGAAGTCAGCCTTTCTATATGGGACAATTGAAGAAGAGGTCTATGTGTGTCAACCTCCTGGTTTTGAGGACTACAAGTATCCAGATAGGGTCTACAAGTTAGACAAGGCTCTCTATGGTCTCCATCAAGCTCCAAGAGCATGGTATGACACTCTGTCATCATACCTTCTACAGAATGGGTTCAAGAGAGGCACTCTGGATAAAACACTTTTCACTAAGTCCATCAAAGCTGAGATTCTGCTTGTCCAAATCTATGTTGATGACATCATCTTTGGCTCAACCAATGATTGTTTGTGCAAAGAGTTTGAAGCTTTAATGCACAAAAAGTTCCAAATGAGTTCAATGGGAGAACTCACTTTCTTTCTAGGATTGCAGGTCAAGCAGAAGCCCACTGGTCTTTTCATAAGTCAATCGAAGTATGTGAAAGACATACTGGAAAAGTTTGGGTATCAAGACACAAAGGTTGCAAGCACTCCAATGGATCCTCACAAGCAGTTCCATACAGACAAAGATGGCATAGATGTGGACATTCATTTATACAGATCTCTTATAGGATCTCTTATGTATCTAACATCTTCTAGACCTGACATAATGTTTGCTGTCTGTGCGTGTGCTAGGTTTCAATGCTCTCCAAAGGATTCTCACTTGGTTGCTGTTAAGAGAATCTTTAGATATCTCAAAGGCCAACCACAGTTAGGCCTATGGTATCCTAAAGACTCTCCCCTTGAACTAACAACCTATTCTGACAGTGACTATGGTGGATGCAACATTGACAGAAAATCCACAACTGGTGGATGTCAATACTTAGGAGCAAGACTGGTCTCTTGGCAATGTAAAAAGCAGACAACTGTGTCCACATCATCCACTGAAGTAGAATATGTAGCAGCTGCAAGCTGCTGCTCCCAGGTAATGTGGATTCAAAATCAACTGAGAGACTATGGTATGAACTTCTGTCAGGATCTAAAACTAAATAACCAAGATTAACTGATTTGAAATTTATCAGAGTATAAATCAATAATCTTGCTTTGAATCAAAGTTTAATTAAGAAGTTTGCGGAATAACACTTAATTATTTTAACAAAAACTTTCAAAACTAATGAAGCATAAAACATAAGAAGTAATCAAGACTATTTGTATTGCTGAATTCAATGATTACAATCACCTCTAATCTGTTTTGATTAGACGAAGAACACAAACTGTTCTTAGGGTTTTACAACCTTAGAGGCTTAAGAAAACTTAAACAATAAAGCAATTACAGACTCAAAAATATGCAGAAAACTTTTATGAACTTCTATGACCTATTCTCTGTATTTATATTGCTTTTTGAACTTGTTTCCTTGAAGGTCTATGACTTCTCTGATAGTAGATATGCTGCAATCTTTGTGTAGATATCTTTCCTGAAAATCAGCACTTTCTGTTTATGAAACTGTTGAGCAGCTTGAATCTCTTGACAGCATGAACTGAGCAGCTTGAGTTGTTTTGCTCTGGCAGCTTGAACTTTTACACTGGCAGCTCGAGTTTCTTCAACTAGCAGCATGAACTTTGTATTTACATGAAAAATCTACTAACAGTCTGAGAAGTCTAACTAACAGCTTGAATGTACTTAAACTATTTCCCAACAATCTCCCCCTAACTTAAATTCTTTACACAAGACTTTAAGTTCTATACAAGAATGGAAATGAATAAGTAAACTGTTATTTACAAACCAAGGCTTTCAAAAACTTACAACTGTGCAAGTTTCTGATCCACAGCCTTCAAAAATTCTTTCTTCATCTCATCTTTATCACAAGATACCCTAACAGATTTTATCTGAAGTAACATATCTTTTGGTAAATTATAAAATTCGAGATTGAAGAATATACCAGGTCCATCTGAAAATTTGATTCTGTATGTCCTTGACTTGACAAACAGATCAACTTGCTTGACCTTCTTCCCCTTCTTCACAGCATCCTCTATTTCTTTCCTTGCAGATTCAGGGTCCACAATTGATTTTAGATCTTTAATTACTTGCTTCACTTGTGGTAGAGCAGATCTAACTTGTGATACAGACCCAATGTTGTGCATTCTGATAAGCTCATCTCTGGTCAACTTCTGAACCATCTGCCAAAATGTATCATATTCTTCTTCTGGTCCAGACTCCCTTCTTACCACAAACTTAATTCTCAAGTCACGGTCGTCCAGTGACTTGGCAAACCAGTAATTGATTTGAGGCTTTGTAAAATCATGTTGATCAATCAACTTCTCTATCTCCATGGCCTTTTGTAGTTGTTGCTCAAAGAGCACCCTTTTAACCGATGAAGGAATAGAAAGAGCAGCTTGATCAGTGGGAACAGGTGTACTGGCAGCAGCTTGAATATGACTTGTAGTAGGTTGAGCTGGTTCTTGTGATGATTGGACTTCTTGGGAGGTTTTTGCTTTCTTTCTTTTCTCCATTTCTTTATCATGTATTTCCTGCAGCCTTTCAGTAGTCATGGACTGAGCCATTTTCTTTGGAATACCTGCTGCAAAGGCAAAATTGATTAAGAATCTTCTGTGCTCAGCCTTGGTGTGCCCTGTTGGCATCTTTCTCTTCTTTTCACCTTGTTTGCCCACAAACCCCTTTAGGTAATCACCTAATGTCTCATCATCATCTATTGGGGGCTGGGCTTGCTGATCTAATTCTTTATCCTGTTCTTCTGCTAACCTTTTGGCAACTTCAGCATCAAAGGCAATCTGGGCTTCTTTGGAGGAGAATTTGTGCTTTGGAGATTCAATAAGAATGCCCTTGCCCTTGTCTTTTACAGAAGAGGATGTTGCAGCTTGGACTGTGCTTGATGGAGCTTGAATTCCTTCTCTGATCACAACTCCAGTGACTTTTGATGGAGCAACTTGAGTTTCTAGGCTAACAGCTTGAGAAGCTGTTGGGACTGCTAGCCTAGAAACTGGGACTGTTGGTGCTACTTGGACTGTTGTTGTTGATGGAGCTGCTTGGACTGTTGTAGGAACCTCCTGATTCTCCCCCTTTTTGGAAGCATTGGTTTGGTCAGAAGGACCTACAACCTTTGCCCCTTGGGTTTGAATCAAACGCTCTAATTGAATGAGCTTATTTCCACAAAGGGTAAACCCCTTATGAAGATAATCCATCCTCTGATTTTGAGCCATTTCTGATTGCTTTAGGGCCATTATTTGTGCACCCTGTGCAGAAATGATGGACATTTGGTATTCCAACATAGCTACAACAGGTTTCAGCTTGGGATCCGTCAAAAGCATGAGTTGCAGACTAGTCTCAAGATCAGAAAACACCTGTGGTGCTTGTGATCTATCACTGACATTAATACCAGAAGTAGAAACCTCTGGGCCCCTCTGTTCTTGGTTCTGGGGACTTCCAGCGTGTGTTTGCACACTTGCTGTTGCCATGGGCGTGGTCTTAGCTATGTTGGCACTGTCCTGTGCCTCTTGTGCAGAGACATCAGTAGTGCCAGCCACAGAACCCATATGAATCATCTCTGAAGAGATGTTCACCTCCTGAGTGAGGATGGGAGTTTCCTCTAGTGGTTCCCTTTGGATATGCTGTGCAGGAGTATCCTCCTGCACAGGGATTGGCACTTGGCTTTATCAGCCTTTTGATAGAAGATAGTGAGTGCCTATGGGAAATATGTATCCTCTTATGTAAATGAGAAGTAGTGCAGGTGTGTGCAATGAAATTTCTGCCAAAAATCTTGGATACATTAAAAACTTCCCATTCTTTAGGGAATGATGCCTTAACATCCCCTGAAAAATCATGTTTGAAAAATTGAACCGTTGGCCTGTTGAAAAGCACACTAAGGCAGTGGCAATGTTAGAAGAAAATTCTGACCAACCAGTTCTTTTGGGGCTCATACACTGCTGAAGAATATGTACAAGAAATTTCCATTTAGGAGAAAAATGGGCTTTTAAGAAAGTAAAAGAATCAGCAGGACCCCTATAACCTATATTGTAAAGACCAGTATGTAAAGCATTAAGGGTTAGGTCTGTTATACCTGTGGCATCTTGAAGATGCAAATGGTGCCGAATGGATTCCTCAGTAATGGTGATGGGAGTGCCATCAATTTTGGATAGTATAGTGGGAATTCCATTGATGGTTTGAAAAGTGGCACGGTTCCAGAACTGTTCAATATGCGATATGTATATGGTGGGATTGATATTGAGGGCATGGTTGATATGGGAGTGCCTGAGGAAATCCATCATATCATGGAACGGCTGAAGTTCAGAGTGTTTGAGAGAGTATGGAAGGCAGTTGTGTTCTTTGACAAACTCCATGGATGATCAAACGATGGTTTTAGGGTTTGAAAGAAGAATGTGTGATTCGTTCAGTGAGAAAGCAGAAGGCCGTGGAAGAAAAATATGTAACTGGTAGTTACAACTGAACGAAACTGGGACCTTTAAAGGTTTCGAAAAGGTTGGGTCCCGCGCACACATTTGAAAAATTACCCAAATACCCTGCACACTTTGACAGATCAAGTGAAAATAACTAGCAGTCCGAGAAAATGAACTAGCAGCATGAGAAAATACTCATGCTGTTAGTGTAAAATTGTGCAACTTTTCAATGGAACAGTGTCTCCCCCTTAAATTAGCATACTGAGTCGATAATAATGAAAACCAATTAATCCATGTTTACCATACCAATATTTGATATTAGGAAAGTGAACCTTCCCACATCAAAAGGTTTTGTAAATAGATCAGCTAGCTGATCATCTGTATGTATTTTGGTAACTTGGATTAACTTCTTTTCATTACAATCTCTGATGAAGTGAAACCTGATTTCTATATGCTTGGTTTTTGGGAATTTCACTGGGTTTTGCACAATGCTAATTGCACTTGAATTGTCAATATAAATAGGAGTGGATAAGAAATTCATACCATAGTCTCTTAGCTGATTTTGAATCCACATTACCTGGGAGCAGCAGCTTGCAGCTGCTACGTATTCTGCTTCAGTGGATGATGTGGAGACAGTTGTTTGCTTTTTGCATTGCCAAGAGACCAGTCTTGCTCCTAAGTATTGACATCCACCAGTTGTGGATTTCCTGTCAATGTTGCAACCACCATAGTCACTGTCAGAATAAGCAGTTAGTTCAAAAGGAGAGTCTTTAGGATACCATAGACCTAAATGTGGTTGGCCTTTAAGATATCTAAAGATTCTCTTAACAGCAACCAAGTGAGAATCCTTTGGAGAGCATTGAAATCTAGCACACACACAGACAGCAAACATAATATCAGGTCTTGAAGATGTTAGATACATGAGAGATCCTATAAGGGATCTGTATAGATGAATATCCACATCTATGCCATCTTTGTCTGTATGGAGCTGTTTATGAGGATCCATTGGAGTGCTTGCAACCTTTGTGTCTTGATAGCCAAACTTTTCCAATATGTCTTTGACATACTTTGATTGACTTATGAAGAGACCAGTAGGCTTCTGTTTAACCTGCAGCCCTAGAAAGAATGTGAGTTCCCCCATTGAACTCATTTGAAACTTTTTGTGCATTAGGGCCTCAAATTCTTTGCACAAACTATCATTAGTTGAGCCAAAGATGATGTCATCAACATAGATTTGGACAAGAAGAATCTCAGCTTTGATGGATTTAGTGAAAAGTGTTTTGTCCAGAGTGCCTCTCTTGAATCCATTCTGTAGAAGATATGATGACAGTGTGTCATACCATGCTCTGGGGGCTTGGTGAAGACCATAGAGAGCTTTGTCTAGCTTGTACACCCTGTCTGGATACTTGTAGTCTTCAAAACCAGGAGGTTGACACACATACACTTCCTCTTCAATTGTCCCATACAGGAAAGCAGACTTAACATCCATTTGATACACTTTAAATCCTTTGAAACTTGCATATGCTAGAAACAGTCTGATGGCTTCAATTCTTGCTACTGGAGCAAAGACATCATCATAATCTATTCCTTCTTCTTGAGTGTACCCTTGTGCTACTAGTCTTGCTTTGTTCTTGATGACTATCCCTCTCTCATCCTTCTTGTTTCTGAACACCCATCTTGTACCTATTGCTCTCTTACCTTTAGGAAGATCCACCAGAGTCCATACATTCTGAATTTTGAACTGTAAAAGCTCTTCCTGCATTGCTTCAATCCAGGATGAATCTTTTAGTGCTTCTGATGCCTTTTTAGGTTCCAATTGAGACATGAAACAGGCATGTTCAAAAGCAGCTAGACTGAATTCAGGAACTGCTTGTTCAGCAGCAGCAGTCTCATTGTGAACCATCTTCCTTGTTTGAACAGGAGTGCTTGGATCACCCAGTATTTGATTGAGAGGGTGATACTTGTGAACTCTTAGTGTGGGCTCTCTCTCTGTTTGAAAGGAAGTTCCAAGGTTGGTATCATCTCCATCAGAACCAGTGAATGGTTCAGTTTCTGAAACAGCTTGACTTGAATCTGGGACTGTTTCTTGTTGTGTTGGAGCTGTTCTTTCAGAACTTTGGAGTGGCACTTCAGTGTCTGGATTTGTATCATTCAGGAGCCCTGGAGGATCACAAGACAGAAGTGGTAGAGTGGTGAAATCATCCCAACTTGTTGAATCTGCAGCAGTCTGAGACTTTGTGCCAACAGCATGAGAAATTGTATTGGCAGCATGAGAATTCGTGTTAGCGCTTCAACCCTGTATGCATCAGCTTCTGCAGTATACTCAACAAAGCTCAGAGAATTTGTTAGTGAATCTAAATCAAACAACCAATCAGGACCAGTGCCTTTGATATTAGCATTATTTTCATTAAATTCAACATTGGCACTTTCTTCAATTGTTTTAGACACACTGTTGTATACTCTATAGGCTTTGCTTTGAGTTGAGTATCTTACAAAGAATCCTTCTTCAGCCTTACTCTCAAACTTCCCTAAGTGAGTCTTAGTGTGAAGAATAGTACATGGGCATCCAAAAGGCTTGAAGAAAGCTATTAGGGGACTTCTGTTATGGAATAACTCATAGGGAGTTTTCCCTTGTGATTTAACTACTTGAACCCTATTTAGAACATAACAGGCTGTATTAACAGCTTCTGCCCAGAAAGTCATTGGCAGATTTGAATCAGCTAGCATTGTTCTAGCAGCCTCAATTAATGTTCTATTCTTTCTTTCAGCTACACCATTTTGCTGTGGTGTTCTTGGTGCACTATATTGTCTAGCAATGCCTTTGGACTCACAGAAACTGTTTAGAATTTGATTTTTAAATTCAGTTCCATTGTCTGATCTTATCACCTTAACTTTGGAATTGGATTGGTTTTCTATCTTAAGGACAAAAGACTTAACTAGCTCAGCAGTTTCATCTTTGGACCTAAGAAAGTAAACCCAAGTAAATCTGGTGAAATCATCAACAATGACTAAACAGTATGCCCTTTTATTCAAACTCAAAACAGATGTTGGACCAAATAGATCCATATGTAACAACTGAAGAACAGATGAGATTGAATTTACTTCTTTGGCCTTATGAGAAGTTTTGTGTTGCTTACCTTTAAGACATGCTACACAATGATCATCACAAATGAACTCCTTTTGTGGTAATCCTCTTACCAGATTCTTTTTAACTAAAGCATTCATGGACTTGAAGTTCATGTGACACATCCTTCTATGCCAAAGAGCAGACTCATTTGATGATGCTTTGGATATTAAACAGCTTAAAGTATTTGATTTAGTCAAGAGAGCTGTGTCCAGGCAGTAAACATTGTCCTTTCTTGGTGTTCTAAGTAAAACAAGATTTTCAGGAATTTTGAAATCCTTTGAAAGAACAATGCACTCAGAATCTGTGAACAGAACAATGTTTTGTTTGTCACAGATTTGAGAGACACTCAATAAATTGTACTTAAGCTGTTCAACATACAGAACATCATGGAATGTCATGTTGCCTGCATTAACAGTACCTTTACCTGTAACCTTACCTCCTTTTGAGTTGCCTCCAAATGCAACAAAACCTCCATCAAAACCTTTGAAATTTGACAAGCATTCAGAATTGCCTGTCATGTGCCTAGAGCATCCACTGTCCAGATGCCATCTTGTTCTATGAGGAGACCTGTGGTTGCCCTGCACAAATAACAGCTTAGTTAGTAGTGGAGTAAACCCAAACCAAATTGGTTTTGGGTTGGCCTTGTACATTGACATAACTAAAAACTGTTTTTGACTTCTTATATTTGGTGAGATCTACTGATGGAGTCTTTGGAGAGTATTTAGTGATAATATGAGGTATCCAACTATTTTGATCATCTTTTCTTCTGACAGTCTCAGATGATTCACTAGCAGCTCCAGTTTGATGCCCAGCAGCTTGAGCTGTGTTTGTAGTGCTAACAGTTTCAGTTTTTGCACTAACAGCATCAGATTTTGACTTAGCAGTCTGATCTTTTGCATTAGCAGTTTGAGCAACAGATTTGTCCTTGACACACCATATTTGCTTAAAACTTGATTTAGGCTTTGCCAAAACTTGTTTTTGATGTGTGGACTGTTTTTTTTTTAACTTTTGAGAATCTGTGATCAACTGTTCTCTTTGGAGCTGCTGTGGAAGGTTTCACTTTTGAGTGCTTTGCCTGATTAGGATTTGATTTTTTGTGATGCACAGTCTGTTTTGCAATAGCTGGTTTGTAAAAACAATCCTTGGCTAAGTGATTCTTCCTACCACAGTGAAAGCATCTTTTGACAGTTTGAATTGGAACACCAAACTTTTCTGTCAATTTCTGGTTCTTGTTTCTCTGGTTTCCTCTTACCTGCTGTTGTTTAGGAAACTTTTGAACACCATGCTTTTGGCATGTGCAGATAGAAACAGTTTTACCTCTTTTAGTTCCTTTTGATGAAGATGCAGTGTTACAGTTAGAATGTACAGAAACTTGTGGAGTAGCATTGCATACACTCATCTTCTCTTTTCCTTTCTTACTGGGAACTTAGACTTCTATGGGTGCACTCTTTGTGTCACAGTCTCTATTTTGACTCTTATCTTCTTTTAATTCAGGACTGTTATGTAACAACCTAACTTTTGATCAGTTATGTAATAATGGATTGTGAGATAATAATATAATTTTTGTTATATTATTTGTATTGCAAATATTGATTAAGAATAAAAATTTATTAAGTAAATATAATTTTAAATTATATTTACGATATAATTAAATTGTTTAAAATAAAAGAGATGTATTATACAAAAATAGAAGTGGGTTAAATTGAAAACACAACTAAATGATGTATATAAACAAAGAAATGATCATTTAAGATCATTAACACCTAAATCGTTCTCTCTCTCTACTCTCTCTCATCTTACGGACAACACCAAAAAGCTTCAAGAATTCTCATAAATATTGCATTAAATTGAAGATTGAAGACCATAAGGAGTTATAAACAACATCAAGGAACATTAATCTGCAAGAAATTAAGGTAAGAATTATGTTAATTTCAGAATAATATGAATTTGGTTCGGTTTTGATGAAAAAAAACCGAAACCAAGGATTGAAATGTGAAGATTTTATGTTGCATGTATAGGAATTTTGTTTATATGATAAATTGAAGTATATAAAAGCTATAGAAACAAAAATCAGAGGTTTGATCATCCAAATAGTTATGAAATCTGAATTTTTATGATAAAATGATGTTCTTGATAAAAATAATTTATTTTGGATGATCTTGACAAAATTATGATGTTATGGATAAGGAAAATTGTATAAAAACATTCAATTAATGATAATATAACATAATATTAAGTTGCATGTTGATTAAAATGGGTTTTAGTAAAATTTGACAAAAATCCGTATGAAAATGAGTTAGAATATGAAGAACAAATTCTGGAATTTATGAACATGAAGGATCCGAACTCGGTTAAGTCTGAATTCGGATGCATGTCCATTTCGGATGAAACCATTTTCGGATAAGTCCTAATTCGGTTCAAATGTTTCAATTCGGATCCCTTGTTTCAGACCTTATGATTCGGATGTTATGTTAATTTTTGGATTTGACCCAATTCGGATGGATAGGTTCGGTCCGAAATAGGATGATCTATTTCGGATGCTCTATTTCGGATCTTAGCATCTCGGATCTTGAAGGATCCGAATTCGGTGCCTATATTGATCCTAATTCGGTCTATGCTTAATTCGAAAATCTAGGACCAAATCCGGATGACCATTTCGGATCAATCCAAATCCGGATGTGTGCTTGGTCCGAATTGGGATGCCCGTTTCGGATGAATATGAATCCGGATGATTAATTGGTCCGAATTAGAACGGCTATTTCAGATTGGTCCGAATCCGGGTGCCAGATCCGGATTGGTCCGAATCCGGATGGTCCGAATCCGGATGATCTGGAATTGGATATCCTATTTTGATATTTTAATAAAATTAAAGAGAAATGAATCAAATGATTATCAGAGTTATCAGTTATCAGAATCAGATAAAATAAGATTTTAAAGATAGAAGATGAAGATAAAGATTATGAAAAAGACATGGAATTGACATGATTTGACAATGATAATTCTGGACAGGTTCAGTGAAATTCTGAACATAGACACAAAGATTTATAAAGATAAAGCGGTCAAAGACTTGATTTGACAGAGAACAGACTGACAAAGATCAGAAAGATCAAGATTTAAAGATTAAATCCTGAGATAACTCAGGTGGCAGATTTATATCTGTTTGATAAAAGACCAGACCTGTGAGTTATAGATATTCAGATTGAACATGCATAGATCCGGTTGAGATATATTGTTGCTGATAGATTTATTGACATTCACTTTATCAGCTGGAATGAGACCTGTGCACACCATGGATGGGTGTTGCCCAGTGGATCATGATAGCTATTTGATTATCTTTTCATATTGCATTTAATATTTCTTCAGAATTTGCTTTACGATTCATTGCTATCATGACTTCTAAGACATATGCTTACATCATTGATCAGACATTTGATAGATTGATTCAGCTTGACTAGCCCTTATGGTCTATTGTTCTAGACCCGGCTATTTCACCAGTTCTTATGAATTGGTAATGACCTCCGATGTTCCGCCATATTGACTTACTGGTAGCTAGCCCAGTATGTGGCTGATCCCCACGATTTAAGCGTGAGTGTGGCTTGAACATCATCCGATCTTATGATTCTATATCTCAATCATGAGGGCTGTAGCGGCAGCCAAGACATATCACGCTAAGATTAATGACTCCGCTTGACACGCATGTTGATATTGAAAATCTATAAACTCACTAAGCTTTGCTAACAGATGTTGCATTAATATTTTACAGGAAAAGCCAAAGGAAAATCACCTGCAGGACCTAGTACTTAGGTCATTGAAGATCCAAGTTTTGAAGATTTTCTAGACCACTACCCAACAAATCTTTCTGGTATTGATTGGAAGACAACAATTGTGGTAGTTCTGGGTAGACTTGATGTAATGTATAATGTTATGATTAGATTAGATGTTACCCTTTTATAACTTTATTTTGAAATATGTAACTTAAATCCTAATCTGTAATGTACATGTAATTTTATTTTTCCGCAATTTAATTACCCTATCTTAGTATGATTGATATCGTGTTGCATGAATTGGGACCTAGACTCTGAGGACTGACCTGGAAAGGGAGGTCTTCACAGGATGGTATCAGAGCACTAGTTTGAGTGAATCAAGTATTTCGTGAGTATACTTGATCTCAAACTGAAGCAATACATATGTATCAATCATTTAGGTGGTTTGAACTGAGATAGGATGTACAGACTGTTAGGATGGGAAAAAGGGTACATAGATCTAAGTCTATAAACTGATAGTTAATTGATTTTAATTTTCAGTAGAAGATGTCAGGAACAGGATCAGGTGATATTCCCAGCAACATGAATCCACAACAAATGTTTGAAATGATGCAACAACTCTTAGCCCAACACTCAGAACAACAAAACAAAATAATGCAAGAACAGTTTCAGGCCAGAGATGAGGCCGAAGCTAAAAGACGTTAAGAAAAGAAAAATAAGAGAAAAGAAAAGCAAGTCCAGACCAATGAATCTTATTCTGATAAATCCAATCCTGAAACTCAAATTGCTCAGCCAAAAGGCTGCAAGTTTAAAGATTTCAAAGCGAGTGGTGCCCTGAACTTCGAGGGTACAGTTAATCCGATTCAGGCGATGGATTGGATTAGTCACACTGAAGAAATCTTCAGGATTTCTGATTGCTTAGACTCTAAGAAAGTAAGTTATGCGTCTGCACTATTTGTGGGAGCTGCCCGTGCATGGTGGAAAACCCAGCGAAGTATCTATGGTGAGGAAGTGATTCAGACTCTAGAATGGAACCAATTTCTCGACATGTTCAACGCAAAGTACTGTCCAGTCGATCAACAAGATAAGATGGAAGTCCAATTAATGCAGCTGACTCAGGGGACAAAGACTGTTGATGAATATGAGCACGAATTCTCAAGACTATGCGGCTACTCTTCCTATCAAGTAGCTACCGAGGAAAGAAAGATGAATAGATTTCGTGTAGGACTTAATCCAAGATACAGACATGCGATGAGCGCCATCAAATATAAGAGTTATCTGGAAATGGTAGAAGCAGCGAGACAGATCGAGCGAGGATACTTAGAGTACGACGATCAGCTCTATGCTCCGTCTACTAACCCGATGAATCCGTCTCCTCCAAAGAAACAGCGATTTGGCAGATTCTTTAGGCCGAATAAGTCTCAGTCCCAATAATCTCAGCATAGTTCACAACAGAAAGCACAAGTTTACTCCCTCACGAACGAGCCACGATTCTGCAAGCGATGCAGAAAGTCACACATGGGGTTGTGCAATCCAGAAGATGTTACTTGCTTTGCGTGCAATATGATCGGTCACAGCAGTGAGGAATGTCCATAGCAGGGACGAGGATGTGCGAATTGTGGTAAGAAAGGACACTTCATGTACCAGTGTCGAAGCGGGCAACGTTATCAGTCTCAATCATCCGCAGGAGGTTCTACAAGGAAAAGTTCTGCTGCAACGCCGACTGCACGGACTCGAGCTTTCCAAATCACAGCCGAGGAAGCAAAAGAAACATCTGATGTAGTTACGGGTATGTTTTTACTTAACTCTATTCCTGTTCGAGTACTATTTGATTCCGGCGCGAGTCGTTCCTTCATATCGACTTCTTTTGCATCAAGATTACATAAGTCTCCATCAAAGCTTTCTGTGATACTAGACATTGAGACAGCTAGTAACAATTTCGTTATGGCTGATTCTGTTTATCGTAATTGCACACTACTTGTTGATAATATCGTATTCAATCTTGACCTCATCCCGATTCCGTTGAAAGAGTTTGACGTCATCATCGACATGGATTGGTTAATGAACAACGAGGCTACAATTATCTGCAACCGGCGAGTCATCAGAATCAAGTCTTCAGACGGCCGAGTACTTGAGATCAAGGGCGAGAAGCGAAAAGGTGATCACTGCTTCATTTCTGTTGATAAAGCTTATAAGTATCTATCCAAGGGTCGCAAATCCTATCTGTGCTACGTTTTATCTGAATCCAACTCTGAAAAGAAGTCTTTATCTGATATTCCTATCGTCTGTGAGTTCCCAGACGTATTCCCTGACGATATTTCCGGAGTGCCACCGGAACGTCAAGTCGAGTTTAGTATTGACTTGGTTCCTGGTGCGGCTCCTATTGCAAAAGCTCCATACAGACTTGCACCTGCAGAAATGCAAGAAATGTCTAAGCAACTGCAAGAGCTGTTAGAGAAGGGGTTTATCCGACCGAGTTCTTCTCCGTGGGGTGCACCAGTTCTATTTGTTAAAAAGAAAGACGGAACCTTCCGTATGTGCATCGACTACCGCGAGTTGAACAAAGTCACCATAAAGAATAAATATCCTTTGCCCAGGATCGATGATCTGTTTGATCAGCTACAAGGAGCCAGCTATTTCTCGAAAATAGATCTCCGTTCTGGGTATCATCAACTGAAAGTAAGAAATGAGGATATACCGAAGACAGCCTTCCGTACAAGATACGGTCATTACGAATTTCTCGTGATGCCGTTCGGCTTAACGAATGCACCAGCGGCGTTCATGGATCTCATGAATCGTGTGTGCAGACCAATGTTGGATAAATCAGTTATCGTGTTCATAGACGATATTTTGATTTACTCCAAAACGGAGGCTGATCATTCCGTTCATCTGCGGCAATTGCTAGAGTTATTAAGAAAAGAAAGACTCTACGCAAAGTTTTCTAAGTGCGAATTCTGGCTCAGACAGGTATAATCTCTATTATATATGTCTTGAGCTGTTTCCTTAACTATTCTATGATTCACATCAGAACTTGAATTTCTATCTTGATTATCTTATAGATTCAATTCCTTGGCCATGTCGTTTCTGGCGAAGGAATATCCGTTGATCCGTCTAAAGTCGAGGCTGTTCAGAAGTGGCAAACACCTCGCAATGCCTCTGAAATAAGAAGTTTCCTTGGATTGGCCGGTTATTATCGGCGATTCATAAAGGACTTCTCAAAGATTGATGTGCCGCTTACAATGCTAACACGAAAGAATACTCCTTTCGTTTGGACCGATAAACAGCAAGAGGCATTCGATATTCTGAAGCAAAAGTTGATTCAAGCGCCGATCCTAGCCTTTCCAGAAGGTAATGATGATTTCGTCGTCTATAGCGATGCCTCTGGTAGTGGCTTAGGATGTGTTCTGATGCAAAGGGGAAAAGTAATTGCCTATGCTTCAAGGCAATTAAAAGACTATGAGAAAAGTGCACCAACTCATGATCTTGAGTTGGCTGCTGTTACCTTTGCGCTGAAGATCTGGCGTCACTATCTATATGGGACTCGGTGTCAGCTCTACACCGATCATAAGAGTCTCAAATACCTTTTCACTCAAAAAGATCTGAACATGAAACAGCGTCGATCCTTGGAGCTTATCAAGGATTATGATTGCGAGATCTTATATCATCCCGGCAAAGCAAATGTTGTCGCGGATGCGTTGAGTAGAAAAGTATATCCAGAAAAGTGCTGTTATGCCCTAACTCCAGTTATATTCTCTTCTGATCTTATTGAAAACATCAAAGTTGCTCAAGCCGAGGCACTGAAAGAAGAGAATATTGATTCTGAAAATCTTAAAGGGCAGTTACAATTTCTGACTCTGAACCATTTGGGACTTCACTGTCTCAAGGGAAACCGAATCTGGGTTCCTAAGTATGGTTCAATCCGTAGCACTCTTCTATCCGAAGCTCATCAGTCCAAGTTATCTATTCATCCTGGCAGCTCAAAGATGTATTTTGATCTGAAAGCTGATTACTGGTGGCCAGGAATGAAGAAAGACATCGGAAAATGTGTTGAAAGCTGCAAAGTATGTCAGATGGTTAAGGCAGAACACCAGAAACCCTTCGGGGATATGCAACCACTGCCAGTTCCTGAATGGAAGTGGGAGCATATAACAATGGACTTCATTACGAAGCTGCCAAAGACCAAAAGACAGCACGACTCTATCTGCGTAGTCGTTGATCGTTTAACGAAATCAGCACATTTCATTCCAATGAAAGAAACTTATTCTTTGGATAGATTGGCACAGTTGTACATCACTGAAATTATTTCACGTCATGGTGTGCCAAAGTCTATCGTATCAGATCGTGATAGTCGTTTCACTTCGAGATTCTGGCAAGCACTACAAGAAGGGATGGGTACTCGGATTTCTATGAGTACTGCTTATCATCCAAATGCAGATGGCCAGAGTGAGCGTACTATCCTAACTCTCGAAGATATGCTTCGTGCCTGCATTCTTGATTTAGGTGGTAACTGGGATGACCACTTGCCGTTGGTCGAATTCTCATACAATAACAGTTATCATTCAACAATCAAGATGGCTCCTTTTGAAGCTTTATACGGAAGAAAGTGCAGAACTCCCACCTGTTGGCGTGAAACAGGTGAATCGCCAATAGCAGAACCTGCCCTTCTACAGTTGACTCATGAAAAGATTCAACTAGTTAGAAGGAATATTCTTGAAGCTCAAAGCAGGCAGAAGTCATATTATGATAATCGGCATAGATCAATCAGTTTTGCAGGTAATGATTGGGTGATGCTGAAAGTATCCCCAATGAAGAATGTGGTACGGTTCATTAAAAGAAACAAGTTAGCTCCGAGATTTATTGGTCCGTTCAAGATTGTTGAAAAGATTGGGAATCAGTCTTATCGTCTTGATCTACCAGCGGACTTAGCTGGAATACATCCTGTATTCCATGTTAGTCACTTGAGAAAGAGTTTAGCAGACGAAAGAGAAGTGCAGATACCACACGTTAACTTGCAAATTGATGAGAAGCTTCGCGTGGTTGAAGAGCCAGAACGTATTCTGGACTCAAAGACCAAAATTCTTCGGAATAAAGAAATACAGATGGTGCTTGTCCAGTGGAAACACCACAAAGGTTCGCATCAGTCTTGGGAATCTAGAGATGTCATGAAAGCAACATATCCCAGTCTGTTCGAACGTAGCTAACTTCGGGGACGAAGTTTGTGCGTGGTGGAGCCCATTCTGTAACAACCTAACTTTTGATCAGTTATGTAATAATGGATTGTGAGATAATAATATAATTTTTGTTATATTATTTGTATTGCAAATATTGATTAAGAATAAAAATTTATTAAGTAAATATAATTTTAAATTATATTTACGATATAATTAAATTGTTTAAAATAAAAGAGATGTATTATACAAAAATAGAAGTGGGTTAAATTGAAAACACAACTAAATGATGTATATAAACAAAGAAATGATCATTTAAGATCATTAACACCTAAATCGTTCTGTCTCTCTACTCTCTCTCATCTTACGGACAACACCAAAAAGCTTCAAGAATTCTCATAAATATTGCATTAAATTGAAGATTGAAGACCATAAGGAGTTATAAACAACATCAAGGAACATTAATCTGCAAGAAATTAAGGTAAGAATTATGTTAATTTCAGAATAATATGAATTTGGTTCGGTTTTGATGAAAAAAAAAACCGAAACCAAGGATTGAAATGTGAAGATTTTATGTTGCATGTATAGGAATTTTGTTGATTATGATAAATTGAAGTATATAAAAGCTATAGAAACAAAAATCAGAGGTTTGATCATCCAAATAGTTACGAAATCTGAATTTTTATGATAAAATGATGTTCTTGATAAAAATAATTTATTTTGGATGATCTTGACAAAATTATGATGTTATGGATAAGGAAAATTGTATAAAAACATTCAATTAATGATAATATAACATAATATTAAGTTGCATGTTGATTAAAATGGGTTTTAGTAAAATTTGACAAAAATCCGTATGAAAATGAGTTAGAATATGAAGAACAAATTCTGGAATTTATGAACATGAAGGATCCGAACTCGGTTAAGTCCGAATTCGGATGCATGTCCATTTCGGATGAAACCATTTTCGGATAAGTCCTAATTCGGTTCAAATGTTTCAATTCGGATCCCTTGTTTCAGACCTTATGATTCGGATGTTATGTTAATTTTTGGATTTGACCCAATTCGGATGGATAGGTTCGGTCCGAAATAGGATGATCTATTTCGGATGCTCTATTTCGGATCTTAGCATCTCGGATCTTGAAGGATCCGAATTCGGTGCCTATATTGATCCTAATTCGGTCTATGCTTAATTCGAAAATCTAGGACCAAATCCGGATGACCATTTCGGATCAATCCAAATCCGGATGTGTGCTTGGTCCGAATTGGGATGC
Organism: Centrapalus pauciflorus; assembly: GCA_020465985.1. Taxonomy (NCBI): domain Eukaryota; kingdom Viridiplantae; phylum Streptophyta; class Magnoliopsida; order Asterales; family Asteraceae; genus Centrapalus; species Centrapalus pauciflorus. The sequence continues at coordinate 60,687 of JAANYP010000836.1, read as the reverse complement.
CCGTTTCGGATGAATATGAATCCGGATGATTAATTGGTCCGAATTAGAACGACTATTTCAGATTGGTCCGAATCCGGGTGCCAGATCCGGATTGGTCCGAATCCGGATGATCTGGAATTGGATATCCTATTTTGATATTTTAATAAAATTAAAGAGAAATGAATCAAATGATTATCAGAGTTATCAGTTATCAGAATCAGATAAAATAAGATTTTAAAGATAGAAGATGAAGATAAAGATTATGAAAAAGACATGGAATTGACATGATTTGACAATGATAATTCTGGACAGGTTCAGTGAAATTCTGAACATAGACACAAAGATTTATAAAGATAAAGCGGTCAAAGACTTGATTTGACAGAGAACAGAGTGACAAAGATCAGAAAGATCAAGATTTAAAGATTAAATCCTGAGATAACTCAGGTGGCAGATTTATATCTGTTTGATAAAAGACCAGACCTGTGAGTTATAGATATTCAGATTGAACATGCATAGATCCGGTTGAGATATATTGTTGCTGATAGATTTATTGACATTCACTTTATCAGCTGGAATGAGACCTGTGCACACCATGGATGGGTGTTGCCCAGTGGATCATGATAGCTATTTGATTATCTTTTCATATTGCATTTAATATTGCTTCAGACTTTGCTTTATGATTCATTGCTATCATGACTTCTAAGACATATGCTTACATCATTGATCAGACATTTGATAGATTGATTCAGCTTGACTAGCCCTTATGGTCTATTGTTCTAGACCCGGCTATTTCACCAGTTCTTATGAATTGGTAATGACCTCCGATGTTCCGCCATATTGACTTACTGGTAGCTAGCCCAGTATGTGGCTGATCCCCACGATTTAAGCGTGAGTGTGGCTTGAACATCATCCGATTCTATGATTCTATATCTCAATCATGAGGGCTGTAGCGGCAGCCAAGACATATCACGCTAAGATTAATGACTCCGCTTGACACGCATGTTGATATTGAAAATCTATAAACTCACTAAGCTTTGCTTACAGATGTTGCATTAATATTTTACAGGAAAAGCCAAAGGAAAATCACCTGCAGGACCTAGTACTTAGGTCATTGAAGATCCACGTTTTGAAGATTTTCTAGACCACTACCCAACAAATCTTTCTGGTATTGATTGGAAGACAACAATTGTGGTAGTTCTGGGTAGACTTGATGTAATGTATAATGTTATGATTAGATTAGATGTTACCCTTTTATAACTTTATTTTGAAATATGTAACTTAAATCCTAATCTGTAATGTACATGTAATTTTATTTTTCCGCAATTTAATTACCCTATCTTAGTATGATTGATTTCGTGTTGCATGAATTGGGACCTAGACTCTGAGGACTGACCTGGAAAGGGAGGTCTTCACATGTTATCAAGGATAGGATCTACAATAGTCATAGACTCATCTAGTGGTTCATTAACAAGTCTATCAGCAACTTCACTCATTGGATGAATGTACTTGTTATTATATGGAGGTGGAGTAGCTCTGTATCCTATTCCTTCTTTGGGATTGACCTGAGATTTGACTCTATCTTTGAATTGAACTTCCATTAGGTGTTCTAGCTTTTGATTTGCTAACTTGAAGTTACCTAGATCTATGTTAACAGATTCCAGTTTCTTATTAGCCTCTAACACCTTCTGTTCAGTTTCTTCTACCTTTTTATTCAGAGATTCTATTTTCTTATTGAGTTCCTTTTTCTCCCATTCATGATAGTTTCTATCATACCCCATTTGAATCTCATTATCCTTATAATCATTGATCTGTTTTTCCAGATCTTCTATGGCTTGCATATATTCATATCTCCTTTCTTCCATCTTAGCTAGAGTTTTGCACATGCTCTCATTATGATCTCTGTACTTTTTAACCATATTTTTGCATGATTGAGAGCAGAGTTTAGAATTTACCTCAGATGGTAGTTCAGTGGAGGAGACATTTGATGTTTCTGCCATAAGTGCTTGATTTTGAAATTCTTCCTCTGTCTGATCACTCCAGTCAAACACATTGTCTTCTTGAGAGACAAGTGCTGTTGATGAGGACGCTTGGATGGGCTGTGAAGTCCTTGATGGCTGTTGACCTTGAGATCTACATTCTCTGGCAAAGTGACCAAGCTTATGGCATTTATAGCATTCCACTTTTGATTTATCAAAAGATGGTTTGCCTTCTGTCTTGGCTTGAAAGTTGGCCCTACCAGTTCTTTTCAGAAATCTTTTGGCTCTCATGGTCAGCATTGCATGTTGCCACTTTAAATCCATCTCTTCAAGATCATCTGGATGAATTTGTTCCAAGTCTTCAACATTTAGAGCAAATAATCCATCATTGGCAACAAAAGCCTCATAGTGAGTTTCAGCAGAATTGCCATCACCACCTGAAAAAGAATCACAGTTATTAGATTTTTCAGAAGACAGAAGAGCAGTGTTGTGATTATAAGAAAAGGATTTCTTTTTAGCATCAATCTCAGTCTCAAACACTCTTAAACTGTTATATAGATCATCCAATTCTATCTCATCAAGAGTGTCTTTTGTTCTCCACTGTGCAGCATAGACTGTCCATTCTTCTCCAAGAGATCTGAGAAACTTTCTGTTGACTTCATCTTGATCCAGATTGACCTTTGCACTTTCCAGTTCACTTATCAGTTTGTTGAACCTGTCAAAGATTTGAGTGAGGTTTTCATTCTTGCCACCAGAAAAGTTTTCATACTGCTGTTTCAAGAGGTCTTTTTGATTTCTCTTGGTACTGGCATTACCAGCAAACCTCTTCTCTAAGGCATTCCAAAGAGAGTGAGCAGTATAAAACTTTTTGAACTGATGTTGATAAGCATTAGGAATGGCTATTTGTAATAGTGTGAGTGCTTTCACTTCATTCATTCTAGCCTTCCTTTCAAGTTCAGTTTTTGGAGGAGTTTTGACTGGTTTTCCCTCAGCATCAAGTTCTGGATCAACTACAGGAGGGAATTCAACAGCTTCCCATATGGCATAATCAATGAATTGAATATGCTGTTGAATCCTGAGTTTCCACATCTCAAACTCAGTGGGCTTGAGCATAGGCACTTTGAGTCCTTGCCCAGATCCACTGCTGCTATTTTCAAATTCCATTGTAAAAGATTAAAAATTTGAAGAAAGTTTTCGACTTTGAAAAACAAAGAACGACCTGTGGCTCTGATACCACTTGTCAGGATCTAAAACTAAATAACCAAGATTAACTGATTTGAAATTTATCAGAGTATAAATCAATAATCTTGCTTTGAATCAAAGTTTAATTAAGAAGTTTGCGGAATAACACTTAATTATTTTAACAAAAACTTTCAGAACTAATGAAGCATAAAACATAAGAAGTAATCAAGACTGTTTGTATTGCTGAATTCAATGATTACAATCACCTCTAATCTGTTTTGATTAGACGAAGAACACAAACTGTTCTTAGGGTTTTACAACCTTAGAGGCTTAAGAAAACTTAAACAATAAAGCAATTACAGACTCAAAAATATGCAGAAAACTTCTATGAACTTCTATGACCTATTCTCTGTATTTATATTGCTTTTTGAACTTGTTTCCTTGAAGGACTATGACTTTTCTGATAGTAGATATGCTGGAATCTTCGTGTAGATATCTTTCCTGAAAATCAGCACTTTCTGTTTATGAAACTGTTGAGCAGCTTGAATCTCTTGACAGCATGAACTGAGCAGCTTGAGTTGTTTTGCTCTGGCAGCTTGAACTTTTACACTGGCAGCTCGAGTTTCTTCAACTAGCAGGATGAACTTTGTATTTACATGAAAAATCTACTAACAGTCTGAGAAGTCTAACTAACAGCTTGAATGTACTTAAACTATTTCCCAACAACTTCTTATCCACTCCTATTTACATTGACAATTCAAGTGCAATCAGCATTGTGCAAAACCCAGTGAAATTCCCAAAAACCAAGCATATAGATATCAGATTTCACTTTATAAGGGATTGTAATGAGAAGAAATTAATCCAAGTTACCAAAATACATACTGATGATCAGTTAGCTGATCTATTTACAAAACGTTTTGATGTAGGAAGATTCACCTTCCTGGTATCAAATATTGGTATGGTAAACATGGATTAATTTGTTTGCATTATTATCTAATTCATATGCTTATTTAAGGGGGAGTCACTGTTTCATTAAAAGATGCATAAGTTTCAACTAACAGCTTGAGTATTTTCTCAAGCTGCTAGTTCATTTTCTCGAACTGTTAGTTATTCACTTGATCTGTCAAAGTGTGCAGGGTATTTAGGTAATTTCTTAAATGTGTGTGCGCGGGACCCAACCTTTTTCAAAACCTTTAAAGGTCCCAGTTTCGTTCAGTTGTAACTACCAGTTACAAAATTTCCTTCCACGACCGTTCTTTTCTCTCTGAACGATTCACACACTCTTCTTTGCAACCCTAAAACATCCGTTCAATCTTCAATGGAGTTTGTCAAAGAACACAACTGCCTACCATACTCTCTAAAACACTCTGAACTTCAGCCGTTCCATGATAAGATGGATTTCCTAAGACACTCCCATATCCACCATGCCCTCAATATCAATCCCACCATATACATATCGCATATCGAACAGTTCTGGAACCATGCCTCTGTCCAAACCATCAATGGAATTCCTTCTATACTATCCAAGATTGATGGCACTCCCATCACCATCACTGAGGAATCCATTCGCCGCCATTTGCATCTTCAAGATGCCACAGGTATAACAGACCTACCCTTTAACGCTTTACATACTGGTTTTTACAATATTGGATATAGGGGTCCTGCTGATTCATTTACTTTCTTGAAAGCACATTTTTCTCCTAAATGAAAATATCTTGTGCATATCATTCAGCAGTGTATGAGCCCCAAAAGAACTGGTTGGTCAGAATTTTCTTCTAATATTGCCACTGCCTTAGTGTGCTTTTCAACGGGCCAACGGTTCAATTTTTCAAATATGATTTTCCAGGGGATGTTAAGGCATCATTCCCTAAAGAATGGGAAGTTTTTAATGTATCCTAGATTTTTGGCAGAAATAATTGCACACACCTGCACCACTTCTCATATACATAAGAGGATACATATTTCCATAGGCACTCATTATCTTCTATTAAAAGACTTTTAAAACAAAGTGCCAATTTTTTGAGTGTAGATGTTCCATTGCCTTCTACAATGATGAACATCATCCCAAGAAACAGAGGAGAGGGTCCTGAGCAGGCTCAGCCTATCATTACTGCTTCACCCCCAGGACCCCAACCCACTCCTCATGATACACAAATTCCTTCTGATCCTATTGTACAGCCAACAGCCCCACTAAAATTTCTATATAAAAGGAAAAGAGGACCAGGAGCTCCTTCCTCCTCAGCCCTCAGATAAGAGCCATATAAGCCTGTGCAGGAGGACACTCCTGCACAGAATATCCAAAGGGAACACATTGAGGACACTCCCATCCTCACTCAGGAGGTGAACATCTCACCAGAGACTGTTCACATGGGTTCTGTGGCTGGCACTACTGCTGTCTCTGCACAAGAGGCACAGGACAGTGCCAACATCAGTAAGACCACGCCCATGGCAACAGCATGTGTGCAAACACAAGCTGGAAGTCCCCAGAACCAAGAACAGAGGGGCCCAGATGTTTCTACTTCTGGTATTCATGCCAGTGATAGATCACAAGCACCACAGGTGTTTTCTGATCTTGAGGCTAGTCTGCAACTCATGCTTTTGACGGATCCTAAAATGAAACCTGTTGTAGCTATGTTGGAATACCAAAAGTCCATCATTGCTGCACAGGGTGCACAGATTATAGCCCTAAAGCAAGCAGAAGTGGCTCAAAATCAGAGAATGGATTATCTCCATAAGGGGTTTACCCTCTGTGGAAATAAGATCATTCAATTAGAGCGTTTGATTCAAACCCAAGGGGCAAAGGTTGTAGGTCCTCCTGACCAAACCAATGCTTCCAAAAAGGGGGAGAATTAGGAGTTTCCTAAAGCAGTCCAAGCAGCTCCAACAGAATCAGTCCAAGCAGCCTCAACAGTTCCACCTTCTAGGCTAACAGTCCCAACAGCTTCTCAAGCTGTTAGTCTAGAAACTCAAGCTGCTTCTTCAAAAGCAACTGGAGTTGTTATAAGGGAAGGTGTTCAAGCTCCAATCAGTACAGTCCAAGCTACAACCTCTGCTACAAAAGACAAGGGCAAGGGCATTCTAATTGAGTCTCCAAAGCACAAATTTTCTTCCAGAGAAGCCCAAATTGCCTTTGATGCTGAAATTGCAAGAAAATTAGCAGAAGAAGAGGATCAAGAGTTAGATCAGCAAACGCAGCCCCCAATGGACGATGATGAAACCTTAGGTGACTACCTAAAGGGGTTTGTGGTCAAACAAGGTGAAAAGAAGAGGAAGCTGCCAACAGGGCACTCTAAGGCTGAACATAGAAGGTTTCTGATCAATTTTGCCTTTACAGCTGGTATTCCAAAGAAGATGGCTCAGTCCATGAGCACAGAAAGGCTGCAGGATATCCATGACAAAGAAATGGACAAAAGAAAGAAAGCAAAAGTCTCCCAAGAAGTCCAAACAACCCAAGAACCAGTTCAAACTGGTACAAGTCATGTTCAAACTGCTGCCAGTGCCCCTGCTTCTTCTGATCAAGTTGTTGCTTCCATTCCTGCATCTGAGTCATTATCACAAGCAAAGCTGGATCAAGTCAAAAAGGTGTTGTTTGAGCAACAACTACAAAAGGCCCTGGAGATAGAGAAATTGCTAGATCAGCATGAATTTACAAAGCCTCTTATCAACTACTGGTATGCTAAGCCACTGGATAATATCGACTTAAGATTTCAGTTTGTGGTGAGAAGGGAATCTGGTCCAGAAGAAGAGTATGACACATTTTGGCACATGGTTCAAAAGTTGACTAGAGAGGAGCTTACCAGGATGCACAATATTGGGTCTGTGACACAAGTTAGATCAGCTCTACCACAAGTGAAGCAAGTCATCAAAGATCTGAAGTCAATTGTTGACCCTGAGTCTGTAAGGAAAGATATAGAGGATGCCATCAAGAAGGGAAAGAAGATCAAGCAAGTTGATCTGTTTGTCAAATCAAGGACTTACAGAATCAAATTTTCAGATGGATCTGGTATGTTCTTCAATCTTGAATTCTATGATCTACCAAAGGATATGCTACTCCAGATGAAATCTGTTAGAATATCGTGTGATAGAGAAGAGATGAAGAAAGAATTTTTGAAGGCTGTAAATCAGAAACTTGCACAGTTGTAAGTTTTTTTGAAAGCCTTGGTTTGTAAATAACAGTATTACTTATTCATTTCCTTATTTGTATAGAACTTAAAGTCTTGTACAAAGAATTTAAGTTAGGGGGAGATTGTTGGAAAATAGTCTAAGTAGGTTCAAGCTGTTAGTTAGACTTCTCAAACTGTTAGTAGAGTTTATATGTAAAAACAAAGTTCATGCTGTTAGTTGAAGAATCTCGAGCTGCCAGTGTAAAAGTTCAAGCTGCCAGAGTAAATCAACTCAAGCTGCTCTGTTCATGCTGTCAAGTGATTCAAGCTGCTCAACAGTTTCATAAACAGAAAGTGCTGATTTTCAGGAAAAGATATCTACACGAAGATTCCAGCATATATACTATCAGAGAAGTCATAGTCCTTCAAGGAAACAAATCAAGAAGCAATATAAATACATAGAATAGGTCTTTCTATTGCATAGGAGTTTTCTGCATATTCAAGTCTGTAATTGCTTTTTGTTTGAGTTTTCATAAGCCTCTAAGGTTGTAAAACCCTAAGAACAATTTGTGTTCTTCGTCTAATCAAACAGATTAGAGGTGATTGTAATCATGAAGTCAGCAATACAAACAATTTTTGATTATTACTTTTGTTTATTTGCTATTGATTCTGAAAGCTTTTGTTAAAATAATTAAGTGTTATTCCGCAAACTTCTTAATTAAACTTTGATTCAAAGCAAGATTATTGATTTATACTCTGATAAATTCAAATCAGTTAGTCTTGGTTAATTAGTTTCAGATCCTGACAATATATATACACACACATATATATATATATATATATATATATATATATATATATATATATATATATATATATATACACATACATATATATATATATATATATAGAGGGGGGTTCAATGGAAAACCACAATGCACCTGAAAACTTGTGAAAACCGCACTGCACCACCACAAATGCATCAAATTCCCCGCGTGATGCATCAAAATCTCGCGTGATGCATCACCTTATTTACGATCATGCCACCGCGTTTTTCATGAAATGCACCAAATTGGACGGTATGCGTAGGTTTCCATAGTTTTCACGTGCATAGTGATTTTCCATTGAACCCACCCCTATATATATATATATATATATATATATATATATATATATATATATATATATATATATATATA
>JAANYP010000836.1:0-51136 GCA_020465985.1 Centrapalus pauciflorus | reverse complement strand
GAGAGAGAGGATAATTGGGAAGGTAATTAATGTGGGATTTAATTCCAAAATTTACTCCTAATATCTTTTAAAGATTTTTAAAACTTTATTAATTTTCATATATTTAATTTTCCCAAAATGTCCTTTGTGCACCCTTGGTAGATTATCTGATGCACAAAAGTTCCTCGAGGTTCTCGATGCATAAAAGTTCTCAATTGAACCTCAATCTATATATATATATATATATATATATATATATATATATATATATATATATATATATATATATATATATATATATATATATATATATTCTATTATATAAGTAACTAGATGCCACATGACACCTAGATAGAGCGTCAATTGGCTAAATATGGGATTGACACGTGCACCTAACAATGTCCTATATAATTTGCTTTTAAAATTTATTTTTTCCAATCTATCTATAAATACTATTAAAATCTATCTATTCTATTATATAAGTAACTAGATGCCATATGGCACCTAGATAGAGCGTCAATTGGCTAAATATGGGATTGACACGTGTACCTAACAATGTCCTAGATAATTTGCTTTTAAAATTTGTTTTTTCCAATCTATCTATAAATCTATAAATACTATTAAAAGAGTTACTAAATTATCATTTGTCATTTTCTCATGATGTTAAGTGACATATTCTGCTAACGACAAATGTTAATTAGTAGTATTTCAATGTTAAATTAAATTTTTTAATTCAAAATACTTTAAAAATAATATTATGGTCAAATACTTAAATCTCACAAAATCATAACAAACAATATCTTAAAGAATTTTTGATTAATAGTTATAATAATAAAAATTATGATAATAATAAACTTAAGGATTATTAATAATTAGTTTTTTTTGTTTAAATGATTTATTTATAATGAGATATATTAAATATCATTAGTATTAAAAGTTTGAATATTAATTTTTAATTTTAAGTTTATATAGTTTTAAGAAAATAAATTTATTAAAGTTATCCGTGTAATACACGGGCTAATAAACTAGTATACTATTAAAAGAGCAACTAAATACCACATGACATGTTTTCATTTAATTTGTCACATGTCACTCTCTCATTTTGCCACGTCATTTACTGATTTTATTTTTAAATTTTAAAGCAAATCAAATCTATGAATCTAATATGGATTAATTTAATAACTAATTAACTCAAATTAAGCAAAATTTATTATTTATATAGTTATTATATTATACATATATATAAATATCAATTTTTAAAATTAACCCATGTAATACATGGGTAATAACCTTGTGTGTGTGTGTGTGTATATATATATATATATATATATATATATATATATATATATATATATATATATATATATATATATATATATATATATATATATATATATATATATATATATATATAGAGGTTCTATGGGGCACCACAATGCATTGAGAACCACTGAGAACCAAAAATGCATAATAAATTACTAAAGGTGCATTAGGGGCATTATTGGAATACTTATTGTATTAAAATTAATTAATTATTAAAAATAGAATAAAACAATATTAGGAAGTTAAATCTAAAAATTAATTATATTTCCTATTTATTCCACCTTACCCTCCCTCACCTCTCTCTTTCTCTCTCTCCCCCTCTCCATCAATGGCCACCCCTTTCTCCATCTCTCTCTCCCTTTCCATCAATGGCCGCACAACCACCACCACCATCGCATCACCACCACCCCTCTTGTGGCAACCCACCTCCACCACCACCATCATCATTGCGGCAACCTACCACCATTACCATCACCACGAGAAACCACCACCAAAACCTCCATGACATTGGCAATCCATCACCACCACCACGACAATGCACCATTACCGCCACGACAACCACCACCACCACCGTGCTTTTGTTGAACGAAGATGAATTAGATATGAATGATGAATCCAACATAAACCCATTGAAGATGAAGATGAATACGTTGAAGATGAACACGATGCATCCGACCATGATGATGAACACATTGATAACGAACATGATGCATGATGATGGACGAAGATTACAATAAATTTATGACCAAAGAAAGATGATGATGCATGGTGTTTATCCGATATTTATGGAAGACGAATCCGATGCATCGTGTTTTGAATATGAATTCGATGAAGATGCATCACATTTTGATGATGCATGATGGTGAGACGAAGAAGATGATGAATATGGCCGAAAATGAGAATGAAGATTCGAGATGCATCACGAATTTAAGGATGAACATTAGATGCATATACATCAAATATGGCCGAAGATGAATCGTGTCTTTAGATGAATTTCGATGAAGATGCATCATGATTTTTGATGAATCCGATGAAGATGCATCATTTAAAGATGAATCTGATGAATATGCATCACTATTTTGATGATGCATGATGGTGGGACGAAGAAGATGATGAATATGGCCGAAGATGAGGATGAAATCATCCGAGATGCATCACGAATTGAAAGATTAACATTAGATGCATCCAGATCAAATCATCTTTTTTGAATTTGTTTAGATTTTATAATTTTGGAAGTGTATCAATTAATTTAATTTAGCATTTATAGTTTGGTTATTTGATTGAATATTCAATTAATGTAAAATTAAATTTATTTGATTAGATATATTATTTTTCCCAAAATACCCCGATGCATAACAATTATGTGCATCGTGGATGCACCGATGATCATTTAATCCAAGGGTTGTGGTTGGTTCTTTTTTTGGTTCCCGATGCATATGGTGCCCCATTGAACCTAACTCTCTCTCTCTCTCTCTCTCTCTCTCTCTCTCTCTCTATATATATATATATATATATATATATATATATATATATATATATATATATATATATATATATATATATAGGGTTTTTAAGAACCTAAATATTTGTGAGAATTTGAGAACCATAGGTAGTTTTGGAAAAAACAACAATTTATCTCTCCTATTTATATAGTCTCTCTTTCTATTTTATTTATCCCTTACAAAAAATCTGTCATCTTTTCCTTTCTCTCTCCCCCTCTCTGTAAACACTAGAAAACCCTAAAAAAACTGTCACCGCCATGATCTCGAAGCCACGATGAACTTTTTCTTCTTCTTTATATCTCTCACGATTTGAAAGTCTGATGGTCAATAAATGACGATTTGGAAGTTGGATGGTCAATAAATGAAGATTTGAAAGTTCGACGGTCAAAAAATGAATGTTATTTGTAAAATATTAGATCTAGATTGAATGTAATAGTTTTTAGAATTTTTTGTTAAAAAAGATTTTGTTTATGATTCACAAGATTTGAATGGTGTTTTTTTGTTTAAAAATGTGTTTTTGGTATATTTTATAGGGGTTTTCGCGAAAATGAGCAAAAACTACAAGACTTAAGCGATTTTGAGCACTTTTTTTTAATCAAATTTACCAATTTGAGCAAAGGTTTGTCGTAAAATTTTAAAAAATGTCATGAAATTTTAAAAAATGTCGTGAAATTTTAAAAATGTCGTGAAATTATTTAAAAAATGTCTTGAAGTTTTAAAAATGTCGTGAAATTTATTATAAATGTCGTGAAATTTTTTAAAATGTCGTGAAATTTTAAAAATGTCGTGAAATTCAAATTAAATGTCGTGAAATTTTTTAAAAATGTCGTGAAATTCGTTTATCGGTGACAACGTAGCGAATCTGACAAGCGACTCGTCGAGTCAAAGATGTTGATGCGCCGAGTCGAATCAATTCGGATCGGTCCGAAGTTCGGATATCGACTCGCCGAGTCAATAGTGGTGACTCGTCGAGTCGTCCTGCAGATGTTTATTTGAAATTGTAAAAATTATAATACTGATATTTCTTTCAAAAACGAATTGTTTAATGCGAAAATTTTTTAGGATTCTATTTATTTGTTGTCTTTATCTCATTGTTTTTCAAGTGGCGGCAACACAATATAAGAAGCGAAAATGTTTGTATATATATTCATGTATATATGTTGATTAAGCGATTTTCTGTATCTATGTATTATGCAAATATTTTTAATTGTCATTTGTCGGTTGGTGTTGATAACACACCATGAATATTTGTTTATCAAAAGTTATTGAATAGATTATTAGTTTTTGTTTGCTTTCAATCAAATTACAAAACATTATTAATAATTAAATAGGTATACATTGTCATGACACTCACACATTAATTATATGAAACCTTTAAAACAGTAATTTCTACTCGTACAATGAAGACAACTATTATTATTGAATACTAGTTTATTACCCGCGTATTACGCGGATATTTTTAATATATATAAAATATAATAAATAAAAAGATAAATATATAAATATTATTTTTTAAACAAAAGTATATAAGATGATATTATTATTTAGTATGACCTATTAATTTTGTATATTTCTAAATATATATGAAGAGTAATTATTTTCTTATATATTTTTAAACTTTTATTATATTATCTTATAATTAATAAGTTAGTAGATTATTAGATTTTGTTTGATTTGATTTGATTTGAATTTAAAAGTGGAGTATATTAGATTTGGATAGATATAATTAATAAGTTAGTAGAGCATTAGATTTAGTTTGATTTGATTTGGTTTGAATTTAAAAGTGGATTATATTAGATTTGGATAGATGTGATTTAAATTTCTTTATTATTTATAAAATATATAAATGCCACGTGTCGCTTCATGGTGACGACACGTGGTTTCACCAGAAATTAGTATAGTTACTCTTTTAATAGTATAGATAGATCTAGGAGGAAGCATCTTCACAAAATGTTTTAAATAGTTGGAATTTGGTAAAATAATAAAAATCAATAAAGAAGTAAAAAAATGAATCAAATCTAGTCCCCACTCGTCTCGGTCTCTGTAAATCATAAACGAAAAATGAAATTAGAACATAGATAATCAACAAAAATAATGCAATTACAATAGAAGAAAGTAAGCAACAAAATTACTAAAATAAAGTATTAAAAGTAACAATGCGGAAAAGTAAATTGTTTTATGGCACCAAGGCTTTACAACCCAAAAGTAACAAATTAAAACTATATTGATCATCGTCTTCCTCCTCCTGCTATCACTGATCATCGTCTCCACTACCCTCATCCATTTGCTGTTGTCGAAACAGCAGCTGGTACCTCTCATCCCAGGTCATGTATGGAAAGTATTGAAACGGTTCCGGAGGTGGAGGTGGTGGCTGATGCACTTGCTGTTCTGGAGGGAAGTGGCTGAATGTAACTGATGAATGCAGATGCTCCACATATCGACCTGCCTCTCTCCACTGCTGATTGTGCACATACCCATAGTAGGTGTTGAACACCAACCCGGACCTTTATTTTATCTTCACACACCAATAAACCATGGTATAAAATGTACAACAATGATAACCTAACAACATCATCATCGCTCAGGCCGCTAAAAGCATCCTCTATCCTCCACCGCTTAACAACATCTTTAACATATAAAGTCCTCCCTACGTGTTCAGGAAATACGCGGCTTATCCACTCCGTGTCGGGCATATCATCCCGAAGATCAGCCAACCCAAACCGCATACCCGTCAACAAAGAAAACTCCATTCGACCGAACATCATTTCATTGTCTGACACGTTAAAAAAAAAATTCTCCTGCGGGTCTTGATGAGGCATATGCACTTGGTGACACAAGAGATAATGTACAACAATAAGATGATTTTCATAATCATGCAGATTGAGAAACTGAGCAAAACAACCTGCAAACAATTATAGCATGCTGGTCTAGCTATTCTGTCCCTCACCTTCTCCCCGACTTCTACTTTGCATCTGCAACTAAGGACCGCGTGATTGATGCCCTATCAATATATTAGGGTCAATTATTAAAAAGAGAAATAACTTTATGCATTTTTAGCATATATATTAACAATAATTATTATTTAGCGTTAATAGTATTAATTCTTATATCTTTTATCACTTATAACAAAAATTAAATAAGTAGTTACTATAAATGATAAAAAGAATACAAAGGCTGATGCTATTAAGGATACAAAATACAAAAGTTCATTTTATTCATATGAAAAATACAAAAGTTGATGCTATTAGTGATAAAAAATAAATAATGTTGTTAAAAGTGATAAAAAATAAATAAGTTGTTATTATATTTAAAATTATATTTAGATATTTCTAAACAATTTCTAACAAATTTATAAAGCATAGTAAAGAAGTTTACAAATTTAATTGAAGCTAAGTTTTTAAGATAGGAAATATGGGCGACTCGCCGAGTCGTTCATTTCGGATGATCACCAGTTCGGATGTCTAGGGTCCGGATCTCGTGTGATTGGTCCGAATTCGGGTGACTATGGTCCAAAGTTCGGATGCTTGGACCGAATTTCGGATGTCCCTGATGGAAACTATGTTTGGCTACTGGTGCGACTCAACGACTCAACGAGTCATATGTCAGTCTACCCTTTTCTAACAATTTCTTGCGATGGATTCAATAGTTTGATAATCAATAAGCTATTTAACAAATAATTTGTTAACCTTACACATTTCTAAACAATTTCTAACAAACTTACACATTTCTAAACACTTTCTTACCCTATCTATATATTTATAGATTACATTTTTATAGACATAAATAACTTAATAAACAATTTTGAGATATTTAAGCATTATTAACAAAATGATAATCATTTTTAAATACATAGAGTTCAAAATTGTTACATTGTTATCCATTCTTTCTCAAAGAAACAAAATTAACGAAGGAAGGTAGATGGAGAGGAAATTTCTTCTTTCTTTTTTCAACAAAAAATACAGAAATGAAAAAAAACAAATACACAAAGATGTTCTTTTTCTTCATTTTTTTGATTTGACAACACAATGACATAGGAGCTAATTTCAAGATTTGACAACACGCTAATTAAATTTACATTTCACGACAAATTAAGGATCTTTCACCTCAAAATCCGTACACTGTAGCTATTTCACGACATATTGAAGATATTTTCATGGCAAATTCAGATTTTTTTCACGACAATTTAAGTACTTTTCACGACATTTTCTTATGACGTGTACCATGTGTACTTTTTTCACTACAAAGTGAGAATTTTTTCATGGCATATTTTAGATTTTTCACGACAAAATCAAATTTTTTTCACGATATTTTCTTACGATGACAGGTTTCACGACATTTTTAAAAAATTTCACAACAAATGCTTGATTATTTTGGTAAAAATCTCAAAAGTTGCACAAATTGGCTTAGATACCCAAAATTTTGCTCAAATTGGTAATTACCAATGGTTTTTTTTGTTTAAAAATGTGTTTTTGGTATATTTTATATCAGTTGCGTACCAAGTGTTTGATAACATATCTAAATGAAATCTTTTTTTTTTTGTTTCAGTCCGTCTACGATACTCTACGTAGGATATATGATACTTGACATTCTACACGATGTTCTACATATAATATGTGACACTCTACATAAAATACATGATATTCTACATAGATTATGTTTATTTGCTTGTCGGGGTTTCTGGTTTCTAATGGTTTGTCTTTAATGGTTCTGTGTCTTTATATATTTTATGTAGATTTGGTTTATATTTTTATTTAGAATATATATGATACTCTATATAGAAATATATAGTATTCTATACAGAATTGATTGTAACTTGTTTGTATCCATGTAGAATATTGTTATTGTTGTACTAGTTAATTTGTTATTGTTATATCTATATAGAATACATAACCTATGGAGAATATTTAGATCTGGGATGTTATACTTAGATATGTGTTTTTTGTTAAAAAGATTTTTGTATATGATGCATAAGATTTGAATGTTATTTTTGTCTAAAACTGTAATTTTGGTGTATTTTGTATAAGTTGCATAACAAGTGTTTAATAAATGTCTAAATGATATCTTCTTTTTTTCTATTTCAGTTCATTTGTGAAATTCTATATATAGATTACATGATACTCTACACAAAACACACGATACTCAACATAGAATTCGTGATTCTACATAGATTACGTTTATCTGTTCGTTGGAGAGTCTCGTTAGTAATGGGTTTGTATTTGATTATTCTGCGTCTTATGTATTCAATGTAGATTTGTTTGTATTTTTATATAGAATATATGATACTTTATATAGAACAAATAGTATTCTATACAGAATTGATTGTAGCTAGTTTGTATCTGTGTAGAATATTGTTATTGTTGTACTAGTTAATTAGTTATTGTTGTATCTATATAAAATTCATGATGCTCTACATAGAATACATGATAATATACATAGAATACGTTCACCAGTTAATTTGTTAAAACTGTGTTTTTGATCTATTTCTACATAGAATACATGTCACTCTACATAAAATACATGATAATCTACATAGAATATTTTTCCCAGTTAATTTGTTAAAAGCAGTGTTTTTAGGTATTTCTACATTGAATACACAATACTCTACATATAATATATGATAATCTATATAGAATACGTTCATCAATTTATTTCTTATAGTTGTATCTAATTTTCTATAAAGTATATATCAATTTATTTAGCAGTTAAATAATTTTCTATATAGAAAAAATAATTTTTTTACTATAAAAATCAATTCTCATGAAAGAAAGAGAATGAAAATGGAAAATAGGAAGAGAGTGAAATACAAAAAACATTTGATAATTTTCAGCCATAGATCTTCTTGATCTAATGACCACAAATGGTTCTTAGGTTCTCACAAATATTTAGATTCTCAAAAGAGCCCTTTCCCTATATATATATAGACACACTTGTAAAACTTCTAAATTACATCTATATCCTTACAAAAATTTAATTTACATCAATATCCTTCTAAAACTTTGGAACACTCTTGTGTATCCAATAGGTCTAATTAACCATTATTAAATCATTTGAAAATACAATATATTATCTTTTTAATTTATTTATTATTAATAAATAGTCTTTCCATACGACGTTCATCAGACAGTGTTTGTCAATCAATCTCCTGCTCTAAGTCGATCGATCCCAGCCATAATCGCCCTACCATTGTCGGTCAAGGGATTTCAATCTGAAATTGAGTCTTGAAACTCAACAGAATATTGAAGTCCAGAGCACATAAGGTACACATCTTTTGCATTCTTGAGGTTGATCCCATTATACGAAATAAGAGATGACCTAGGAATATGTGTTAGTGTTTAATAAATTGTTAGGGGGCTGGATTGGATTTTTTATGTAAGAAACTGGAAATTAGGGTTTGCGTGTTGTATATTGATTATGGGTCTCCTGGAAAATTATGACTTGCAAGATGAATCGAAGGGTTGGATCACTCTGTTAATTCTTGCATTTGATGTTTTTGACATTTTTAATCTCATGTTGGTTGCTGCTTTGAGCCATATTTTCATTCTATTGCTAGTAACTTAGTATTAAACTTATGCCATAGGGTTTATAACATGTGAGAAAATTCATGAAGGCATTGATATCTTATGCAATTATCATTTTTTTAGTCAACATCAAATGGGCCAACCATAGTATTTCAAAAGTTGAAATGTGGTTCAAGATAACTCTTTAAGGGTTCAATATCGATACTCATGTTGTCAAGTATTTAGGTTTGAAGTCACCGATCGAACTGACTGATCGATGTTTTGAAATGTACGTTGGTTTTGAATTGCCTTGGTGATTCATGAATCGGCAAATCCTCGTATCAGTAAGCTTGTTATATTTATATGTAAATTAGCTTTCAACCGTAGTAACAACCGGTGCCCATAAGACTAACTCTGAAAAACCATTTTGTCATATGAATTGTGCGTTACAATACTACTGCCTACATTTTCCTGTATATGTAGACTTTAAAAGTGTGATACTATTCTCATCTTCTCATTTCCAAAAATTAATCTTCAGTGTATTGCATATTTAAATATAAGCTATATTAATCTCGCCGTCGCCTACAGCTCGCCGTCGCCGTCTCCCCACCATCTGCGGACCGCAACAGGTTTGATCTCTCTGTATCTCTTACGCACTTTATCTTGAAAATACATTTGGTATATAAATGTTTTCATGCATCTACAGATCTACTGAATCTCGTTGCTTTTTATGAAAATAATTTTGATATAGAAATACAGAAATAAATTTGGTATGGAAATATGAAAATAAAAATCTGGTTAGATATGTGAATCTGTCTTTGTAATTCTGTATCAATATAGTGTGAATATGTTTTACCCATTTCAAAGAGAATGATTGGTAAGATTTTTTTGTAAAACATATTTTTGTGAATCTGTCACTGTTTCTTGATATGGAATATGAAAATATGATTTACTGTATCAATAAATCTGTTGTTTTTTGGTGAATCTGTCATTGTTTCTTAATCTAGTTGTTATAATTTTCCAATAGGATTCCAAATTAGGCTTTACCCATTTCAAAGAATTTTTTACTTTATTCATTATCAAATAATTTCTTTACCCAATTCAAATTCATGTGTCATTTATCGCTTACTTTATTCATTATTATCTAGATTTGAAGTTAGTCTGAAATATAATTTGCTTGGAACATATTTATAATCTTGCATTGTTTTCTATTTTTGAAGTTACTTTAATGAAACTAACTTATATAATTGTTTTCTATTTGACAGACACGTAAATGAATTCGGACTCTCCAAAGGATTATTCTACACCGGTCGTTTCTTCGAACTCTCCGAAGGATGCTTCTACACCACAAACCGTTGAAGATTCAAGCCAAACCGAACATCGAACCTTCGAGTAAAAGGCTGAAAAGTGTTGTTTGGCAACATTTTCAAAGAATTACGGTGGATGGAGTTATCAAAGCACAATGCAACTACTGTAAGAAGTTACTTGGAGGGGAGCCAATAAATGGAACCAAACATTTGCACGATCATATGGATAGGTGTGTGGCAAGGAAAACAACGGATCTTCGACAAAAACTTTTGTCAAGTAGTACGAAATCTAATTTAACCATTCGCGAATATAACGAGAAAGATGGACGGGACACACTTGCAAAAATGATTGTGATACATGAATATCCGCTTTCTGTTGTTGATCAAGCTGGGTTTAGGCTTTATTCGAAAATGATTCAACCATTATTCAAGTGTCCAACTCGTAACACGGTGAAGAATGACATCATCAAACTTTATGATCGACAGAAGAATAAAGTTGTTAAGACTTTGGAGATCAATCAAAGTAGAGTGGCCGTTACAACGGATATGTGGACATCTTGTCAAACAAGAGGTTTTATGACTATTACGGCACATTACATTGATGATGAGTGGACTTTACAAAGTAAACTTTTAAGGTAACAATTAGTTTTTGAATTATTTTTATTAACTTTAATTTACAAATGTTTAAGATACAAAGTTGATGATGAGTGGACTTTACATCTTATCAAACAAATAGTTTCTATTTAGTTTTATTAAATTTTTGTTACATATTGTAATTGTTATTATATTTTTGAATTAGGTTTGCTTACGTGTCTTGCCCCCACACAAGTGAAGTTTTAACTGACGTGTTGATGGATGCATGATGGTTCTTACATTCACATGCGTGTTGATGGATGCCACCCATCACTGTCGACAATTGCACAACCAATGATTCCATGATTGGTAAGATTAAGGATAAATTGCAGTTGAGTAAATTGATGCATGATGGTTCTTACATTCACATGTGTTGTTGTGCGCATATTTTAAATTTAGTTGTGAAGATAGGGTTGGATGTTATTAAGGATGCGATTGAAAATGTGCGTGAAAGTGTGAATTTTTGGACGGCAACACCCAAAAGAATTGAGAAGTTTGAGGAAGCTGGTAGACAATTGAAACTAACTTATTCAAAAAAGTTAGGATTGGATTGTCCAACTAGATGGAATTCCACTTTTCTCATGTTAAAAACTGCTTTGATTTATAAAGATGTGTTTGCACGTTTAAAATAACGTGAACCTTTTTACAAGACCTTGCCTAGTCCATTAGATTGGGAAAATGCACAACAAATTTGTGATAGATTGAAGTTGTTTTATGATATTACTCTTTTATTTTCTGGAACATCATATCCCACAGCTATTATGTACTTTTCCAAGATTTGTGAGATTAGGCTTGCCTCATCCAAATGGATTTTATCTAATAGTAGTGTCATTAGCAATATGGCTACACGTATGATTGGTAAATTTGGGCAAATATTGGGGTAAACCACATGAGTTGATGGGTGTTGCTATAGTTTTAGACCCAAGATATAAGATGGAAATCATTGAATTTTATTTTCCACTTGTATACCCAAATGATCATAAGGTTCAAATTGAGAATGTGAAAAAGCTTTTTGTTGAGTTGGTAAAAGAATACCAAGAGAGAAATTCACAAAGTGAACAAGCGGTTAGAGATAGCATGCAAGGATCTCTAAATGAAGTGTCTGGCGATGGAAGACTTGACTCCTTGGGATATGTACCTAATGTCTAAGAGCAAAGATCCTCCATTTGGTGTGAAAATTGAATTTGATCATTATTTAGAGGATGGAATTGAGCCACAACCTGCAAAGTTTGATGTGTTGCTTTGGTGGAAGATAAAGGCAGCAAAGTATCCAATTTTACAAGCTATTGCTAGAGACATATTGGCTATTCCCGTCTCTACTTTGGCTTCCAAGTCGGCTTTTAGTGCTAGTGGAAGATTGATCAGTCCGCATCGAAGTCGACTTCTTCCGGACACAATTGAAGCATTAATGTGTTTACAAAGTTGGGTATGAGAAGAGATGATGAAAGATATTTTTATCAAGTTTCGTTAATGTGATTATTTTTTTATTATTTATTTTATAATGTAACATGCATATGTTTTTGTTTGTGATCAGTTAACAGATGCTAACATTGCAACCGTGTTTGAAGATGATAATCCGGATGCTCATGGTAATTGTATTATTTTTAAAATTTATTGCAGATTCTGCTACAGTGGAGATGCTGCAAAGTACGATGGTGTGAGGATTTTGACGGGGAATTTACGTACTTTCGTGTGTTATGTATTTTCGTATGAATTGTATTTCCATGAATTGATGGTGTTGCTACAAATTAATGCATTTTCGTTTGTTATGTAGTTTATTTTAATTTCATAATCGGTCATATTAGGGTGATACTTATCATTAAGATTTATCATGCTTATTTTATACTATCTTATGTCAATTTATTTAGTTTTTTAAATCGATTGTCAAACGAACAAATTACCCGAAACCCCGAAGGTGATCCCCGAACCCCGGTGTGGACGGGGATGGGATGAGAAATTTAATCCCCGCCGGGGATGGGGATGGGGATAGGAAGTCGGGGACGGGAACCTGCCCCATTGCCATGCCTAGATGTTACAAACGTGGACCAGATGTCGTAACTTGAAAGAATTATTTTGTAACTTTGGAGATGGTACTAGGTTTATTGTTTTGGATTAGGAAAAGAGTATTTCAAAGATTTTAGAGGAAATTACAGAAATGGTCCCTGTGGTTTAGTCGAAATTATGGATATGGTTACTGGTCTTTAAAAATTACATAAATGGTCCCTCAAAACACTATTTATTTGCAAAAATGGTCCCTATTTCTCTTAACTTTTTTTAAATGACGGTTTTGCCCTTATCTCAATAACAATTTGGTCCCTCAACTATGTAATTTATTTTCAAATTTGGCCCTTTTTATAAATTTTCACATTTAGTTTAAATTTATTATCATTAATAATATTACTACTAGTTATAATACCCGCGCGTTGCGGCGACGGACACGAGTCTTTAAAATTTAATCCACTTATAATGCTTGATAACAAACCGATGCTCCAATGCTCAAACCGTGATAAAAACCAAACTCATTTACATGTTGATGTCACAAAGACACAACCAAGATGGCCAACCTCGAATACAAACAACTCACATATACACAACCATCAACATAGTTGCAGCAACCCCGTGGAAGAAACAAAGGCTCTGTAATAGAATCAACAATTAACAATTATCTTTCATCATACATAAATCAAAATGCAGCACCCTTGTATTATTCTTCAAGTATCAAGGTCGTACAACATTATCATGTATAAAATAAAGACCTACGATTTTCACATCCAACTTATCAATAGTTGCAACCTAAATTGCTTGACAAACATCAATCCATGATATCAAAATTTTGGCCTGTGATTTTCACAGATAGAATGTAATATACTGCTTTAGATGGTTTCGTTTGGTTTCTTATTGATGCAACTTCCGATATCTCTTTGGGTTAGTATGTTGTATTTGTCTCATCCTAGGAGACCACTTGGTTTGCTGAAATATACAGAGATACAACTTAAATGACAACATACATTACGAATGTGATCGAATACGGTCAAGCGTAAGACATAATCACATAGAAACCATATTATATATACAAGTAAAAATAATATTGCTATTACATGGATCTACAGATAGTCACATATCCCTATTTTCCTAAAATCAAATTTATACAACATATGGATGCAAGAGATGTGTCAAACAAATATGAGAGACTGAGAGACAATGAAGAGCAAGAGGCAAAGAAAATTGATACTTATCGGGCTATTGTTATCAAAGTGGGGAGTAGTGGTGGAGAGTGTGCAGTTACTCGAGGACGATGGCAAAAAGCAATAGTGAACATAATGTGTGGGCTAGGACAAGAAAAAAATCACGTGGGAGAAAACGACCTTGCAAGTTGCACCCCTTCTTTTTGTGACGTGAAAAAGAGCTGTTTTTTCTATTTTCTCCTCCCAAATAAATCTTCTTTAGAAAAACAAAAGCCATGGTAAATAAGAGAATATACAGAATTGTTAGGCGAATTGAAGAGAATCAAACGATCATGTTAACCAAATTATAAAATCACCAGGCATATCCAAATCAACGTCTTCCCCTTTGCACTATAATTGGTATTAGAAAGAACATGTTAGTTTGTAATGAAACACTCTATGATTCACATGATTAATGACTAAAAATTATTTAATTTAAAGCATATTTCCAATTCATTTCAAAAGTTTTCCAACTTATATATTAATTCTATTAGTAACTACCTATGATAATCAAAATATTAGCAAAATGATATTCATATTCATGGGGATGTCTATTAGATACACAAGCCTGACTAAGTAACTCCCAAAACAACATATGGTTAAAATTAAATATCACAAGTCCATCTCTAAACTTCACTTCACATCAGACTTTACTCGAAGACTCGTCTACTTCTTTACCTTTCCTTCCTGAAATGTAATAATCTCAATGGGTAAGTAAAATACTTACCCAATTCAAGATTAACAATCTACATATCATATACACGACCAAATAACTGTGTGGACTCAAGTCAAATGCAACAGTCGTATTGAAGCACAAACCAAACGTTAAGTGATAGAGTTCATTCATACTCCCATTGTAACGTCACGAAAGCTACAATGGTGTACCATTCACCATACAAACGGCGGTGAAATTTCTCAGTTCAATGTGCACATGACTAACAATTTCAATTCATGTTTAATTCAAGATGAATTCAATGAGTTAAATTGCATCAGAACAATCGTATATAATGCACAAATTCACAAATGATATATGAACAAGTCATGCATCAAATGCATGGAAACACGCTTCAATACTCATATATGAATGTAATTATAGTTAATCTACAATGTAATTATAGTTAATATACCACTCACCATAGATAGAAGACTATTAAACTCATTTCAAATCATAATCAAATCCCTTTGTGGAAAATTAAACTCATTTCAAATCATAATCAAATCCCTTTGTGGAAAATCACCAAACCGAAACAATGATCAAACTAAGTCAATAGGACACAAATAGGTCTTAATTATGTCCCAAAATGTCTATCATGTGCACTGAATCGGTGTAATATCTATATAAGCACACGAGTTCAAACAATTCAAAACTGAAAATTGATAGCTTTTTTGCCCGACCAGCCGTAATCAACGGCATTTTTGACCCTTTTATAAATTATTTCGATTTCTGGTATGTAAAAGTAAAACAAAGTATACTCTTCTACCTTTTCAACGATATAAAGAACACTTAAAACGGAGATACCTTTGATTTTATACGATTTTTTGAAAACAGCATGTTTGTGTTGTCCTTTTGTTCGAAAATTGCAGGAGTTTTTCGGTATATGCCGTACAAAGAGTTGCATGTCAGCCGCAAAACTCAATAAAACAAAAACCAATCAACACTATTATGTACATACGATACTTGCATGTTAATACCATGATCAATTTAAGCATATACAATCATGGTACAAGTCCCAAAAGCACAAAAGTAACCAAAATCATACCTCAAGTCCAAATGAGTTTCAAATTCGGATTTATACACCAAATACTTCTTCAATTCCAGTCATATTTTCTGCTATGAAGTTTAACCAAACAAAATTAACAACTTAATTTATGAACTCAAGTCAGTAATATGAACCAAAACTCAATGTTAAGCCAAAACATGACTAATTACCTTATGAACTTAAGAAACACTGTTAATTGATCTTTAATTCAATAATTTCAACCTCAATTTGCCAAGAGTAACTTGAATTGAAGATTGATAAAGATGGAGATGAAGGACCGTAGGTTACAAAAAGTTTAGGAAAATTATAAGAGTTTAGTTACATAAATAGAGTTTTAACTTTTTAAATAAAAAAAATGCTAACAATTAAATATTTTTTAGTTTTTCTTTTTTAACAAGTTAACCCCTAAAGCTTTCATATGTAGCCCAAATAACTCCTTGAACTCAAGAAACCTTCAACTTTCTGGTTATTCACAAAAAATCTGCCCTGAATAACAATCAACTTTGCTTAAATTGTATGATATGAAAACAAACCTTCAAAATGAGTTGTTCTTCGACGAAACTTTCACAACACCTTAAAAAGCTTCTAAAAATACTATTCCTGTAATAATATTACACTTCCCATTATAAATTTGTATTTTCACTCGTTACAATGCTATTCTTTGCATAAAATAGCAATAAACTTTCATTTGACGTCCAATTTTGACGAGACTTTTTGGAGCAAGTCTAAAATCATTAGAAAAGACCAAATATATAAACACATTTCATAATTCATTGATATTTCATGCTTTTGGGCATTGAAGTACCAATAAGTTTGTTTAAAATAGCAATGAACTTACATTTGATGTCGGATTTCAATGATTCTTTTTGCAACACATCTAAAATCCTTTAAAAACATGAAACTTATATAAATATTTCATCATTCATTTCTATTTATTGGTTCAGTACATTAAAGTCTCATTTATTCGTTATTTGACTTTTAAAATCCAAATACGATACTTTTGTTATTTCATCAATTTTGTGAACAATATATACATATTTTAACGCTATTTAAAGTTAAGAATTACCTGAGCATAGCGGGTGTTACATGTAACACTTTCTACCTTTCACATAATAAGGATATTGAACGAATACTATGGTTGTCTCAAATTTGAAAGTGAAAATAAGGAAGTCTATGATATGAAAAAGTACCTCCTGGAATAGATAAAATATGAAATCAAGATCGAATTCTTTGCCACAATCTTGGTCTCTTCTTTCCCAACCAAAATCATAATTAAATCCAATAAATCATCATAGAACCCCATGGCAGAAAACTGGTATAGATTGTATACAAATACAGAGATAGAATTTAGGTAAAATTACTTACATAGAAGGTCATAAGAAACATTGTAGAACTTGATTAGAAAATATAATAAAAGTTATCTGGATGGGAAAATGTGTATGAGCATTTCGGATGGAATCTCAATAAGGACGTCTAAGATCTTAGAGTTAAAATTAGAGTTGAAATTAAGACTATATATACATGTTGTCGTTTTGCCCGCTGCTATCTTACAACATGGTGAATAATATCCTTCATAATGGGTACATCAAAAACAACACCTGTCAACAAGTTGAGTTGATAATTAATATGTAGTCTACATTAACTTTCTAGTTGGTAATTACACAATCTAAAAAAGTAAAAAAAAAAAAAAAATACTGGAAAACTATTCCACAACAAACGCTGGATAGAATTAAAATGAATGTAGAAAGAATTATATCAATATATTGATTTACAATGACAAACTATGACCTACATTTTATTTGCATATAAAGAGGGAGCAACAACAACAAAAAAAATAACAATAGTATCATGGGGATGAAAAACCACTTAAATTGTTTCCAATAACTTGCCAAAGCACATAAACCTCGATGATGTGGTGGCGAGTTTCGACAGTCCAAGCAATGAAATGATATTTAATAATGATGTTGGAGAAATGAATATGTGAGCGATGATGGTATTAGCTCTATGAGAGAATTGGGATGTACAAAAGAAGAGTTTTGAAGCATGATAATCCACATGAATAGCGATTAAGAATCAGTGGAGATGAGCATATTTAATAACAATGAATTCCGGATTATTGCCAAAGTGTGATAAATAATTTAGCAATTGAAATAACAATGTTAATACCAACAACCCATGCTTATACACTGCTCTGCATTAGCCAACATACAGAAATAAACCTTTTTTTCCTTTTAAGTAAACCATAATAATCAACTTTCAGTTTAAAAATTCTACAATTTCATTAACAAAATACGGACTGATTCAAATGCCAAATGCCTTGGATATTGATTTATTTTTTGTTTTGAATCAGCTGAAGATGAAGTAAGAACTTATGATGAGGATGTGAAGACAACAAAAAAACATAATAAACAGAAGTCGGTGAAGAAGAAGAGCATAACCATCATTAAAAAAAACGAAACCTTACTTGATTTTATAATCCTAAATGTGAGAAACGAAAAGCATTGATGAATTTAAGAAATGGAACAAGTTCTGGAGATAGAAGCGTAGACGGTTGACTGCAAACCTAACAGTGAGAAAGGAGTAGCGCCGGTGATTGAAGCAATAGAAGAAGCACCAATAATTGGAGCAGAGGCAAGACCGGTTCATCTTGCAATTGTTTTGATTGTTTGTGAGGCAAACTAATATCAGCTTTCATCTTTCCATATAGAATAGAGAAAATAACAAATTCACAAAAGGCTTGATAAAATTGATGACGATAAGCATTTCATGTAATTTAGAGCTACATCAAGGGAAAGAGGGAGAGAGTGGGTGTTTATCCCAAATTCTAGTTGGTACCCTCTAAGTATAAAAGACTTATTGGACCAAGCAATTAATGAATAGGACCATAATCAAACTGAACCAAAACCGACACCGTTAGGTTGTCCTATTTTTCGATTTCGGTTTAGTCCATTGTTGTATATTTTTCCATTGTAAAAGTGAAGGAAAAAAGACCAAACCAGCATGGAAGTAATGTCATTAGGTTCGCTCTTGGTTCCAATATTTTCCTAATCTGTTTAGGTTGTGTCTGGTTTTGGACCATTACATTTCCTTAATAAATATATTCTATAAACAAATTAAAAGATTAGCAAACATAAGTACTATTCAGGCCACATTTGAAAGAATGATAACTAACATAGAAGAATGTGACGATCAATCGAGTTAAGCATTTCATTAAACACGTGATGTTCACAAACACTTCAACATTTAAGGTTAAGATAAGTACTATTCTTATTTTATAATAGGTAAAAAACATAAGACAATGGGATTATAGCTACCTAAATTAGGAAATCTAAGCATGTCATGTGCAATAGTGATTTCAAACTACTTCAATCAATCAAACAACAAAATGAGATGTAAATTGATATGCCAAAGAACTAACACATAAAACCTCATCAATAAACATATAAATAATGATCTGTTTTAGCGGTTTATTAGCCCGTGACTGCAACTCGATCCGGAACAATAGAATTCAGAAGCAATTTCTTTCAAATATACTAAGATTTGTCATCAATCAACCTAAAAATGTCATACAAATACTTACAAAAAATTCCAAAAGCGATTTTTTTTGCAAATTGATTAAGAAGAAATCAATTTCTCTGACATTAGCGAGCAAATAAGAAACCTATAAATTAAAATCTCATAATGCATAGAATGGAAATATACTCAATTGGGATAAGATAACAAGTTAAGAGTCCATGCTTTTAACTCCAAAACAACAAAATCCAATTAACTACATACGAAATTGATAAGCTATAGAATAAAAAGAACCTAATTCTTAAATGGCAGGATTACCTGAGTTTATAGATGATCTAAGATGTTGTCAAGACTTTGATGGTCCAATCGAAGAAGTGGGAAGCCTCCACTGTTGAATTCGAACCAATTGAGAATTGTTAGCGGAGTGCCAAAAACATGAAAATTCTTTGATGCTAACGATAGGGAAGAGGAAGAATCAGATTAATAAAAAACATGTATATAGAAAGGATAATTGTAAACAAAACCCAGATGAATTACGAATACCTTAATCAGACAGCAGCACAGAAAATCAGTTTGAAAAACACCCAATTCATATACAGAGACTAATTAAGTTAGAATCAGGGACTATTAGAAGGCGAGGAAAGAAGGAAATCATTATAAGCATTTCAGCGAACGGTTGATGTGCATCTTAGAAATGAAAGACAAAATTGACTAAAACAATTGTATTGAAGAAATCAAATAAATTCAACATATTGTTATTGTTATTTGTTAAGGAAAAAACCCAGATCAATCACCCAAATGAAGAATACGCAATTTTGAAACATACCAGAAACATACCCGCCTGAGAGGATTACAGTGACCAACAACTATTTGAGAGAGAGAAGGGCAGACCGGATTATGTCGCAATGGAGATGATACCGAACGGAATAGGATGAGGCGAAGGCAGACGAAGCAGGAACCGTGAATCCATGGAGAAGAAGCAGGAAGCGAGAATACATGGAGAAGAAGAGAACGTGGGAAGGGAATGGACATCCGTTGGGTTTTGATTGGAGGTGTTCTGAATTTTCAACAAAACGGTAATGGAGAATGTAACAGTTATACGCCATTTATTATATAGTATTAGATATTTATACATTTTTATTTTTTAAATATATTTATGTTATTAAATATATTGGTTTTTTATTTATTAAAAATTATCACTATTATGAATTTAAATTATTTACCTTATGTCTTTTTATATATTCAATTTAATATTAAAAATCATTTATCTTACGTTTCATTTGATAAAATATTTATACATTTTTATGTTAATATGTTTGGATTCAAATTAGTATATTATTTATTTTTATTTTAATGTTTTGTAACATTAATACGTTTCATTTTAAACTTAATACTTTATTCGTTTTGTTTTAATTATTTCGTTAATTACCATATTTCGATTTAATTATAATTTGAGTAAATTACACAAATGGTCCCTGTGGTATATGGGTTTTTACGGTTTTGGTCCCTCAAAGAATTTAATTACATGGATAGTCCCTAAAATAGATTTTTTTTCACTCTTTTGGTCCCTAAGCCCATTAAAAAGACTATTTTACCCTTATGTTAAATTAAACTTGGTCCTTCATAATAATAATAATAGTAATAATAATAATAATAATAATAATAATAATAATAATTATTATTATTATTATTATTATTATTATTATTATTATTATTATTATTATTATTATTATTATTATTATTATTATTATTATTATTATTATTATTATTATTATATAAAAATAAATATTAATAATTCCATCAAGTCAAAACTCATAAGTCACGCCCTTCTTCCAAGCAATCGATTTAATCCAATCCAAAACTAGATTACCGGTGATTTCACCGTCCCCGTCAACATCCCCTATCATCAATATCGACAACTCCTTACCATCCTTGGACACCACCACCACCAAAACTCATCTTCTACTATCTAACATGTAACATCCATGTAAGGTCTACACACTACGGATCTATCTAGACGCGAGACCGTCAACGAGTGCGGAATCCTCGTTAACGGGTTGACGGTAACAACTCTCACACGGAACACGGAGACTATCAACGAGCTGTACGAACTAACAAGAACGCACCTACTGGAAGATTCTCTCCGAAAGAACACTCAATTAGCTGATAAACTCGAGATCGCCTATTTGCTTAATCCCTCACGAATTCTGCAAAAGTCCCTTAATAATTCGAGTCTATCCCTAATTATAGATGCTAATTCGAGTCTGCCATGGGCCAAACTCGAATCAGGCCCAAGGCCCATTCGAGTTTGTCCTCTGGACACTCTCGAATCTACCTTATGAGGAACATTCGAATCTGTCTAAGTGATACATTCGAATCTGTCTTAGATTCGAATGTCAATCCTTAGTGAATTCGAATTTACTCTTTTACCTATTTAACTTAGAATTGAAACTTATGTTTTTAACTTATGTTTGATTTTATCTTTGATCTTTATGTTTGAACTTCTTGTAATATGTTACATCAATTTCAAACATACAATCAATAATAATTATCAAACATATATATCAAACACTTGCTAATACCACAATGTTGGATCAGTTAGACTGCTATCGTCACACAAGGTGTACCAACAGACTCCCCCTTGACGATAGCTTCTAACAATTCACACATTTGATTAAGTACTTTGTTTATTATTTATTCAAACTGCTGCCAGCATACAAACCCTTCTCAATACACACTTTAACTACATTTTCATACTTTCTAGCCTCACTATCCATATGAGTGTCGCTTGAGATTTTATGAGCATGTAGCACTTGAAGGTCATCTTTAGAAAGGTTTACAAGGTGAAGGGGATCGTAGACTCTAAGAATCACTTTTTCTTCAAAATCTTCCATCACAGCTTCTCCCGTTTCACTTTCCACATACCACCAGTTTAGGTTTTTCATGACGTCCTGTGGCATTGGCTTGAGTGGAACCTTTCTCAGACATCTCACTGGTCTGTATTGTATTTTCATCCATGGACACCCAGTCAGAGGATCAATTCGAGAATGATCCATTACTCGTTTACCTACCCTCGGATTGAGACGTTCGAACTTCCTCGACCTTCCTTCTTTTCTTATGATCTTGGCAATTATTTCAGCGTAAGGGTCGTTGCCGATGTTGATTAGCTCCTTCCAAGCTAACGCCTTTATCTCAATCTTCGGCAAGGAGTTGAACACTTTCAGAGTTTTTCTGAGATACTGGAGACCATCTTTTCTTTTGATAATGAATAGCTGCAATTCCCGATCAAAGAACCAGCTCAATATACTTCCTGATAGCTCTCCAGTACCCAGCACACGTATCTTCTTCTTCAACTCTAACTCCTTTTGCTCTGCCCTGAACCATAGTTTTCTTTTCTCTTCATTGGTAAGCTCTCTGGCAGGCTCTTTTCTTGATGAATCAACATTTAAAGCAGCATTGACTACTTCTATGTTAATCACATTATTTCCGTCTATCACATAAGTATCTGTGATTGGGTTTTGCTGAACGATGATCTCATTTGCTTCATCATCTTCATCAGCACAAACTTCATCATCGGATTTCCAATCTGTTATATCTTCGGGTACAAATTCTCCTTCTTCTAACTCCTCCATATCATCCTCAAAATCAAAGCCAAGGTCCATAGGGTCGTCATCGAGATCCATTAGGGCTTCGATCATTTCATTTATCTCCGACTCTGTGGCTTTGGATGAACTGGCCTCTCCTTCTACAGCTCCCGATTGACTCGACTCCCCCTGAGTCTCAGCATCCTGAGCAGCAGAAAAATCTACTGGCTCATCATGTCTTTGCGTGCTGGGATCATTGCCATTGTCATCTTTATTATTATCATCATCCCTGGGCAGCTCTACTTGATCACGTCAGCTTGTCTTCCCCTGAGCCTTTAGATTTTTCATTAATTGCTCAATCAGGGAGCGCGTCGATCTTATTTCGGCCGCTTGATCAGCTACAAAGGTTTTCAGCTCCAAGTTATCTTCCTGAACCTTATCCACAGTCTACTTCAGCTCGGCATTCTCGATATCTAGATTGGCATTATGCTTTTGTACTTCACCGAGAGCCGTTGTCAGGCCAAAGATTTGAATCTGCTGGAAGTCAACTCTATTCTTTAGCTCCAAAAACCTTTGATTCTCCATGAAGTTGGATGGAATGCATTGTATTGGGGTCGGAATGATGGGTGATGGGATGTACGGTTCAACAGGTGGTGGTGATGGTGGAATGTTAGATTGAGTAGGTGGAGGTTGAGATATTTCAGGCTGTGCGGCTGAAGCTGAGGTAGCTCCCTGCATAAAACGATGACGTTTAGCCCTTTGCCTTGTCAATAATGGAGCAACTTCTTCTTCCTCAAAATCAGAGTCATCAGACTCTCGTGATGCTCGTCGCCGTGAAGCTTCTTCAGTCACCACTAACCTCGATCCATAGGTTCCTATCTGGACAGATGGTTCTGCAGTGACAGACTCTGGAACTTCAACCTCTATCTCTTCCATATCTTCAGATTCAGTAGCTGAAGATGACATGTCATTACCTGTTTGCTCAGGTTGATATTCATCGACTTCCCTAAGAACATCATCTTCTCCTTCCGGAGGCTCTAACAGTTGATCAACAAGCTCAGCTGTTATCTCTTCATTAGCATTAGGCCCAGATGCCCAGATTTCCTCCAATGTTTGTGTTATCTGCTCAGATTCGGGTGGTGCACTTGAAGGCCCTACCTCTTGTGCCTCTTGAGGTTGACTAGTAAAAGGCCTACTTGCCTGAGTTTGACTCGCTGAAGATCTTTGGCGTCTCCTCTGTTGCTGAGGCCTTTGTTGTTGACGCTGTTGCTGTGGCTGTCTTTGCTGAACTTCCATCGCCTTTGCCCAGTTGGCATCTAGAGGCGCTACAAAGTTTGGGTCAATTACAGCTCCAAATAAAGGTGTCTCTATTGGGACAGCTAGCCTTCCTCGGTGAGCAGAGCAATCAGCAAAAATCCTCTTGTCAATAACTGCAACGCTTTGAATATCATTCAGCTGCGGCAGATTTGGCAGAATATGCCTGATGAGCATCATGACAAAACGTGGATACAAAAGAAATCTTTCCCTCTCCGGAGCCGTTATCTGATGAACGAACTCCGAGAAGAACATCTCTGAAAAGCTATACTTTTGATTATAGACCAATGCGATTATCCCTGATTGGATCTTCGATACTACATAATCAAATCCCGCTTTCTTTACCGCAAAGCATACCATAAACACGTGCGCCAGAAATCTCCATTGCCCAATAAGTCCACTCTTCATATAGGATGTCTTAGTAACATCCAAACTATATCCCATCCTTACAAAGGCAGCCTGCCTAATACTTAAAGGAAAATCTATAGGCCCAGACTCTTGCTCCTGAGTTCCCAGCTGCAGAACTTGGCGTAGCATATCAGCAGAAAATACCAACGGCTGTCCAGCTATCCTTGTCCTTAGAACTGTCAGAGTGACAGTCCACTTCCAGATGTTCATAAAATTGGCGTACATAAGGAATGACTATTTGTATGTTATGAGATAGTGCAAATGAAATTCTGGACTCCACGAGGAAATCCACCATCTGGCGGAAAGCCTGTGCTTCAGGGATATTATGGTCAGAGGGAATGACCATATTATGCTTAGGAACAAACACTCTATCCGCCATGTCTGCACAATAGATAAAATATTAGAATTATTAGAAAATGAATAAACTTGTTTAAATTCAAATTTGTTTTATTTTGAACTCGTTTAAGTACAAAATCCAACACATATGAATTTCTACAAGTTTAATTAAATTTAAATTGAATAATTCAAATAAAATGACAAATTCGAACAACCAGATTCGAAGTAACACTTTTTCGAGTTTGATAACACATTCGAGTTTAATGACCTTCTCGAGTTTAGTGACAAACTCGAGACCGGTCATGAACAGATTCGAATGAGTCGGCCCACATCATCACTAAAATCCATGATTTTAACCGTTTTGGACTCAGAAAATCACATTCATTAGTCCTACTAGGTTCTAATCAAAGATATTTGCATTTAATTTGACTTTTTACCGGTCCAAACTTTGTAATTTTGAAAAACAAGTTTTCTACCAATAAACCTTCAAAAATTCAATGATTTTGGCTTAAATGGTGTATAAGACTACTTAAATCTTGTACAAAACACTTGTTTATACCTAGATCTATGAGTAGAATCGAACCCACACGGAAGAAACTCGAGAAATAGTGGTTTTTCTTGAAATCGACAAACTCGAGGACAATAGATTCGAAATCGCCAGAGATAAACTCGAGAGTATAGATTCGAAAACAAATGACTTAATGACCATTACTGTTAACCTATTTATACCACCTACCATCGAGTCTATTGCCATTTTCGAATCTACTGACAGATTCGAGATTATCCAAATTCGAGTTTAACCTAAACTCGAATTACCCCCTGAAACTTTGAAAATTTCGAAAATTTTGAAATAAAATCAACTTTTTCAACCTTTTCACCCTTATTGTGTAACGGAATAAACTATGCCAAATCTTTTACCTAAGCACAAGATTTTCACGCAGTGTTTATTTTATTCAACTATGAATGCACCCTCAGTAATTTTTTGACCTTTTTCCTAAGTTAAATAAAATTAAAAAATTAAAAAAAATACAAATACAAATACAAATAAAAATAAAAATAAAAATAAAAATAAAAATAACTTAGAATTTTAAAATTTTGACCAAAAAATTACCTTAGACTTAAACTATACTTATTAAAATTTACCACCTATGCTAAACACTTAACAAATTATTTTTGACGAGCATAGTCAAAGAAAGGTTCAATCAGATAGTGGTGTCAGATACTCACTTTCAGTACTTAAACTTTCACACTTAGGAATTTTTGATTCCTTTGATTGTTTGGCGTGACATACCCATTTAGCCGATTGTCGGTATTTACCCCTTTAAACATGCTACATTTCGGAATTTCCCTTGGCATTTTTATTTATCATGAAATTATCTTACGTGACTCAGACATAGAGATACTTTTATGATCAAGGCATACAGACAATGATTCTAACTTGTTGGTATTTGCAAACTTTCTTTAAAAGACAAACATCGGACACAGGTCTGTATTTTCATACAACAAAGTGTCTTAGTTTGACTTAAGGTTTATTTTTAAAGCTAGCAAGACAGCGGTGACAGGTCTGTACCGACGTACAACAAAGCGACTTATCTTGCTAACCCGAATCAAAACAGAGGCAACAGGTCTGTACTTACGTACAACAGAGTTACATGTTTTTGACTCTCAATTTTGTATGATTTTTCTATTCTTTTCATTTTAAGATGTATTTGATGTTGCTATACATCCCCAGAAAGTTTGCATACCTCATTTAGACTCAAAGTTTGTATGTCTTGTACATAAAAATTAAGATCGATTGGTCATACATCTCTAAGTTAGGGACACGTTTGACTTTTTCTTGAATATTTTATTAGCCTTGGGACTCCCTATATGTATTATGCCTACCAAAACATCAAACTAAATTAAAGTATAACACTTAGAATTTTAGATGTATTATGTGTGAAAGCCTAAACACTTAGAGTTTGTAACGACTATGCTAATTTTCGTCACTTTGAACCTATGCATCTAAGACTTAACTCTTTTTCTGATATTCTCTTTTTTTTTTGAATTTTTATGGTTTTCTCTCTTTTTTTTCTTTTGTTTTTCATAAGAAATAGCAATAAAAGAAGATAACCTGCTAACTTGCTAAAAATAGAAACTATCCTAATTTAGCAGACTTACTATATAAAAAAAAAAAGAAATACTACAACTAAAAAGGAAATAAACTTCTACTAAGGTCAAATTACTCTGGGTTGCGCATTCCATTTAGTTGAATTAAATATTCAAACCGTGACTTATCAAAGGCTTTGGTAAATAAATCAGCATTATTATCGTCTGTTGCCACTTTTACCAATTTGATTAAGTTCTTTTCAGCACAATCACGAATAAAATGATGTCTTATGTCTATGTGCTTTGTTTTACTGTGTTTAACTGGATTATTTGTGATAGCGATTGTAGATTGGTTATCTATCTTAATAGGAGTTTGAGTGTAAGCCAAACCGTAATCCCGCAATTGTTGTTGTATCCACAGAACCTGTGAGCAACAACTACCAGCAGCAACATACTCGGCCTCGCACGTTGACACGGCTACTGACGTCTGTTTCTTGCATTGCCAGGAAACCAGTCTCCCTCCTAGGAATTGACAACCTCCAGTTGTTGATTTGCGCGTCAAGCTGCATCCTCCGTAGTCAGAATCCGTGAACGCCTCCAACTCTAGATCTCCCTCCGCGTGATACCAAAGTCCCAGCTTCGGTTTCGACTTGAGGTATCGTAGAATCCGCTTCACAGCTTTCATGTGCATCTCCTTCGGATTAGCTTGAAACCTAGCACAAATACACACAGCAAACATGATGTTAGGTCTTGAAGCAGTTAAATACATAAGTGATCCAATCATGGCCCGATATAACGTCGGATCCACATCGGTATCACTTTCAGTACCCGGTCCGAGATTGTGATTCACTTGAATCGGCATGCTGAAATGGGCAGTTAGTTTCGTTCCGTCCATCCCGAAGCGTTCTAATATGTCGTAGACATACTTCGTCTGATGGATAAACATACCTTTCTTCTTCTGGTCAACTTGTAACCCCAAAAAGAAATTTAACTCTCCCATTGCACTCATCTCGAATTTCGACTTCATCACCTTCTCGAAATCTTTGCACATTTGTTCGTCTGATGATCCAAAGATGATATCATCAACGTACACTTGTACCAAGATGAAGTGTTCTCCCTTTCTCTTAACGAACAACGTACTCTCTATCCTACCCCTTTCAAACCCGTTCTCTAATAAGTGGTTGGATAAAGTCTCGTACCACGCCCTTGGTGCTTGATGCAATCCATATAGAGCCTTATCTAAACGATATACTCTATCTGGATATTTTGGATCTGTAAATCCGGGCGGCTGTTCTACATACACCAGCTCCTTCACTTTCCCATAGAGGAAAGCACTCTTAACATCTAATTGATATACCTTAAAGCCCTTGAAGGAAGCAAAAGCCAGGAACAACCTAATGGCTTCCAGCCTTGCTACTGGCGCAAACACCTCATTGTAATCGATTCCCTCCTCTTGGTTGAAATCCTTTACAACTAACCTAGCCTTGTTGCGAGTGACTATACCCCGATCGTCTCTTTTGCACTTAAAAACTCATTTGGTTCCTATGGAAATTTCCCATCGAGGTAATGGAACTAACTCCCACACTTCTAGTTTCCTAAACTGAGAGAGTTCTTCCTGCATCGCTTCAACCCAGGAGTTATCCTTTAGTGCCATTTGCACATTTTTAGGCTCTACTTGCGAGATAAAACAAGAATAGAGACAGTTATGATATGCCTCGGAGTCGTTTATCATCGACAACAACACAGTGTTGTTATTTAAACTACTCCTAGTCCTCACACCCTCATTAGGATTTCCTATGATGCTTTCTATAGGATGGTTCTTGTTGATCCTAGAGGTCTCTATCTCATCAACTCTCAGATTATCTCCTAAGTTAGATCCTATTTCACCTAATGGGGGAACATCCTCCGATTCCACATTTTCCTCCTCGTGGACATTTTCCTCAGAGTTGGAATTTGTTGTCTGAGTCTGATTCTCAGTTGAAGGTGCTTCTGGATCAGTGACTTCTGGAGATCCATATTCAGTCGAAGTAGGCTCGGATGTGAATTGATATGTAGTCCTCGGAAAGGTATGACCTTCGTCATTCAGATGCAACGTCGCCATGTCCTTTTCGATTGTGCCTGCATTTTCATCCAAAGGAATGTTAAATGACTCAAACAATTTATCATAGTCAAATATCCATTCCGGACCTGTTTGGGGTTCATGTGTATAACTTGTGACTTCAATGTTATACACAATCTCTACTGTACCATTTGTTTTGTTAAAAACCAGTTTGTTTGGTGAGTTCGGCTGATAACCTAGGAAGTATCCTTCGTCAGCCTTTTCACCAAACTTAGGTTGATGTTTTGTTCGCAGTAAAGTACATGGTACCCCAAACGATTCGAAGCCAGTTAAATTAGGTGGCCGTTTATTCAAAATTTCATAACAGGTTTTGTTCAAAGATTTGACAGTTAGGACCCGGTTTAAAATATGACATGCGGTATTCACTGCCTCCCCCCAAAACATGGTAGGAAGCTTTGAATCCGACAGCATAGTCCTAGCTGCCTCAATCAATGTCCTGTTTTTTCTTTCGGCCACCCCATTTTGTTTAGGCTCATACGGTGCACTAAATTGATGCACTATGCCCTTTGATAGGCAATATACACCAATTACAGGGTTTTTAAATTCTGTTCCATTATCACTACGTATCCTTTTAACCCATGTTCCATAGGAATTCTCCACTTGGTCTAAGAACCCGATGAGCTTGGAAGCCGTCTCGTCCTTTGTACCTAGAAAGAAAACCCAAGAAAATCGTGAGTAATCGTCAGTGATAACTAAACAATACCAACTACCTCCTATACTCCTTTTGTTGATTGGTCCGAAGAAATCCATATGCAACAAATCGAATGTAGAGGTTATGGAGTTCTGAGTCTTGGACTTGTGTGCCTTCTTATGTTGTTTGCCCTTCTTGCATGGTAGACACTTGTCCTCGAACTGAAAACTCTTCATAGGCACACCTTGCACCAACCCATTTTTCGTTATATAGTTCATTTTTCTTAGGTGCAAGTGTGCCATGCGTCTGTGCCACAACACTGATTCAGTCTCCGAAGCTTTAGACAATAAGCAGATCGGACCCATCGAAGTTTCCGGCTTGTTCATATCGAGCATGTACAAGTCATTCTTCCTTGGTGCCCGCATCAATATCCATTCTTCAGGAATCTTGAACCCCGGTTTTAGCACTAACGATTCAGTGTCAGTGAACAGCACTGAATTCTTGTTGTCACAGATTTGAGATACACTAATGAGATTGTGAACCAGTTTATCAACGTGATAAACTTGATCCAACTTGATCGTCCCATTAGTGACCACTCCAGTACCCGTGATGTTTCCTCCTTTATTTCCCGCGAATGATACAATCCCCGATTCCCACCCTTGAAGTCTGTAAGGAGACTTCTTTCCCCTGTCATGTGCCTGGAGCATCCACTGTCGACGAACCATTTGTTGTTTGGACCTGTGGTGATCTCCTGCACAGGAAAGAATATAGGTTAGTTATCACGGGGAACCCAAGCCATAACTGACTTGGTTATACCATTCTCGTCCACATACTTAAACTCTTTCAAATACCCATCTCGCCTTTCAGGTGACTTGGGTCGTTGAACAGGAGTTTGTTGTGGTGCCGAGTGATGTAAATTCACTCTTTGCCATTGTGTAGGCATTTGTTGTGGAGCTCTTGAATAATTACGATTATATGGCATTTCAGATTGAGAACCCTGAGCTCTAACCGGTGTGTGATGTCTAATAGGAGTGTGAGACCTAACTGGAGTATATGCTCTGCTAGGTGTTGTGCTCCTATATTGTTGTTGAGGTCCAGACCTAGATTGATTTACGACTCGATTCGGTGAATTAGTCCTAACCACTTCCTTTGGTCCAACCTTTACCGGTAATTGTTTGACAACTTGTTTTGGTGCAGCCTGCATAGTTTTCTCGGTACTCTGAGAACTACTAGTGCTCGCCACACTTGTTGAAGGCTTAGATTGTGTTGGCTTCCCTGTCTTAGGTGTAACTTCAGTTTTCCTAAGCGAACAGTTAGAAGCAACATGCCCCTTTTCATGGCATCTAAAGCAGGTAATCTTGTCAATGGACTTCTTGTGTGTGCCCTTAGACTTAGGTGTCTCACTAGTGTCTTGGTCCTTTTGAGCATCTATTGTGACTGGTTCATCGTCCTGATCATTAAAATCAATTTTATGTTTTCCTGCAGGTGTTTCACTGGAGGAAGACACAAATTTGACTTTCTTAACCTTGACGTTTGTATCAGTCACCTTAGGTGTATTTTCTTTTACAGGCTCGGATATAGGTGTAGGTATGTCCTCTAAGTCTACTGATTTCTCAGTTTTCTCCTGAGGTTGAGGCATGTAGTTTGCATTAAAAGGAGGAGGAATCTCATGAAATCCTAGACCTACAGGCTTTTTAGATTGGCGTTGAGCATCTAAAACTTTCCCTAGGTTCAGACTTGAATTCCTAAACTTTTCTAGCTTACTATTAGCCTCGGCTACCTTCACCTTAGTTTCAGCTAGCTCTACTTCTTTGGTCTTAAGATCTTTGGTCAAGGCCTCTACATGCTCATACATCAGTTCTAATCTAACGCACTGCTCACTCAGCTTGTCTTTTAGAACTATGACATCTTGTGCATCAGCTTTAAGTTTGTCCTTAAGATCTTGCTTAATGTCATTCAGGCTAGCATTATCAGATTTTAAAGACTCATTTTGAGCAGATATGTTCTTATGTGATTCTAATACTAGATTTAACCTATCGTTAGAAGTAACACATAACACACATAATTCATGGAAAAGAGAGTAATTCAGACTTACCTTTGTGTGATCGGATTCCACGTTGGCCATTTGAGCGGCAAACTCCAGAAGCGTCTGATCATTCGACTTCTCCACCCACATCGGACTGCTGTCCCTTGTGGTCTGCTCTTCCCCTTCACATCCATTCTCGGTGACTTCAGCCATGAAGGCTCTAGCATTAGATTCCGGATGTGAGCTCCAGTCGTAGGTACCATCCAGCTATCTGTCTAATGTGACGTTTGATAATAGACCAGCTAGATTGGCTTGACCGGAAGATGAACTCGGAAGGTATCTCTGTTGAGACTGATTCTGAAACTGTCCATGATGCTGATTCTGCCCTTGGTAAGTATCTACCTTCGGTCTCTGACATTCTCTGGCGAAGTGTCCCAGACCTTGACAATTGTAGCATTTGACTTTGGACTTATCAAAGTCAATCCCTTTATTATTCATAGTCAGATTCCTCCCAGTCTGTTTGATGAATCTTTTAACCCGTTGGGTTACCATGGCCAGTTGCCATTTGAGATCCATTTCCTCAAGATCGTCAGGGTCTACCTGATCATAGTCTTCATCCCCGTTTATTTTCCCTTGAACGCAGTTCCCGTATGCTGCCACAAATGACGCAAGCAAGTTCAAATGTTCTTCGGCCGATTTAGCGCTCATGGGCATCTTAGAGTAGCCCTGAGATGTTGATGCTTGTGTTGCCTGAGGTAGCTGTTCTTCTGATCTACCCATCCCTAAGAATGCTCTATTCAGTGTGTCATCAGTCTCTGCTGGTGACGACGTTTCTCCGGTGAAAAACGTTGTAGCAGTCTTCATATCAGCTGTCGCTGAAGGTTTTGTTGATTTTCCAAAATACATGGCTGGATCTTGGACTTGTTCATAATCCGTTTCGGCCTTCAGTAGCTCAAAATGATAAGCCCGCAACGTTCCCACTATATCCTCCAATGATTGAGTATAGTATTTGTCTTCATTAAGCTTAATCATGGCCACATACATCGCCCATTTGGCTGGTAAGGCATCAAGAAGCTTATTGTTCTTTTCTGTGTCATTATACTCAATGTCGTGACTCTCAAGCTCTGTCAGCAGATGATAAAAGCGGGTGCTGGTATCGTCCAGCTGTTCATCCTTCAAAGCCTTGAAAATAGCAAACTGTTGTTTCAACAACTCCATGCGCTTCCTTCGAACCCTCGGATTACCCTCACACCTCTTTTCAAGCGACTCCCAAAGCTCCTTAGATGTCTTTTGAGTGCGGAATGTGTGTAGTATATCCTGAGGCAAAGCCATTCGAATAATCGAGAAAGCTCTGTTCTCGGCTTCATATAGTTTCTTATCATCCTCCTTCATCATTTGATATGATAAGACTCTTTGACGGCCTTCAACTTCTGAGATAGGTGGAATGTATCCTTCGTCAATACATACCCACATTCGCATGTCGTTGAATCGCACAAAATCGGCAAACCGATCTTTCCACCAATAGTAGTCTTCAAGTTTCATCAGCTTAGGCGGAGTATTAGCCTTCCCGACCTCATGATCCATTTCTAGAAACTTTTGAAGATTTGACATCGTTTCAAAAGTAATTGAATTATAACTTAATAAATTTAATTCGAAACTAATTTAAGTTAATTCTTTCGACTTTAGGTAGATTCAAATATAATTAAGTTTAAATCTATTTGGGATTAAATTCGATTAAGTTTTGAAATTCAATTAAATTCGAACTTGATGACAGATTCGAAAGTCTCCAAACTCGAAGGTCAAGACAAACTCGAATACCCAGCAGATTCGAAGCACCCTGTTCGACTATAGTCCAAACTCGAAGCAAACTCAAATCAAATAAACTCGAATTATCTCTCAAACAAA
Organism: Centrapalus pauciflorus; assembly: GCA_020465985.1. NCBI lineage: Eukaryota > Viridiplantae > Streptophyta > Magnoliopsida > Asterales > Asteraceae > Centrapalus > Centrapalus pauciflorus. The sequence continues at coordinate 16,987 of JAANYP010000836.1, read as the reverse complement.
CTCGAAAGGAGCGGATTTTTACTAGACTCGAGACTAAGGAAAACCCTAATTACTCCTAACAGATTCGAGCGCCGCAAATTCGAAAAACGGCTAATACTTCGATTTCTTAACGTTTTGCAGATTAAATCAATATTTTTACAACGAAAAATACAGATTTCGATCAAAAACGTGAAAAACACGAAGTATTTCCCGTATCCCAATTTGATAAGCTCGATAAACACGAAAAACACAAAAACTTGAGAGAATAACCATCCAAAAGCTTCAAGAAACCTAGGATGTATCTTTATGAACACGAAGAACACTAAGAACACCCCGTAGGCTTTGATACCACTTGTAAGGTCTACACACTACGGATCTATCTAGATGCGAGACCGTCAACGAGTGCGGAATCCTCGTTAACGGGTTGACGGTAACAACTCTCACACGGAACACGGAGACTATCAACGAGCTGTACGAACTAACAAGAACGCACCTACTGGAATATTCTCTCCGAAAGAACACTCAATTAGCTGATAAACTCGAGATCGCCTATTTGCTTAATCCCTCACGAATTCTGCAAAAGTCCCTTAATAATTCGAGTCTATCCCTAATTATAGATGCTAATTCGAGTCTGCCATGGGCCAAACTCGAATCAGGCCAAAGGCCCATTCGAGTTTGTCCTCTGGACACTCTCGAATCTACCTTATGAGGAACATTCGAATCTGTCTAAGTGATACATTCGAATCTGTCTTAGATTCGAATGTCAATCCTTAGTGAATTCGAATTTACTCTTTCACCTATTTAACTTAGAATTGAAACTTATGTTTTTAACTTATGTTTGATTTTATCTTTGATCTTTATGTTTGAACTTCTTGTAATACGTTACATCAAGTTCAAACATACAATCAATAATAATTATCAAACATATATAAACATATATATCAAACACTTGCTAATACCACAATGTTGGATCACTTAGACTGCTATCGTCACACAGGGTGTACCAACAATCCCGTTTTTGAGATAGGTACCTGGAATTATTTTATTGGATTAATTATTTAATTTGGGACCCGGGGATATAAAATTGTATTTTGGGATATCGGGATCGGATATTGGGTGTCGGGCCGGGTTAAACCGAAAACGTATATATTGTGGCTTCTTTGTTCTTCAATTTCATTTCCAAAAGCCAGAGCTAAAGTGTAAGTGTGTGTATTGTGAAATCCAGACCATAATCAGAAATTGAGAAGCTGAATTGGAGCTTCAAGCTGTGGAATCATCATCAACTCCTTCTTTTGAATCGGGTTTATATTTGAGGTAAATTTAAGCTTAAATTTGTGGGTTAATTGTTGTTGATTGTTGATAAGTAATTGAATTGAGTTTGTATCCGATTCTGAGTAAATTCGGGTATATAGTTGTGGTAAAAGTCGAGTTGAATAGATGATTTGGGATTAATCCCAGGGCTGTTGAGAAACAGAGCAACCTGCTGCTGTTCGTCCGTGAGCGCGGCCGCGATCCTCTAATCGCGGGCGCGATGTTCTTGAGCTGATCGCAGGCGGTTAGCCTGAGCGCGGCCGCGACCGAGATGGTCAGCGCGACCGCGACCGCGATGGTCAGTGCGGCCGCGATGCGGCTGAGGGTTCGGGTCGGGTTTTCGGGTTCTGTGAGTCTTGTGTTCGGGTCTTTGGGGTTTCGTGAGTTGTTGAGAATTGTTTATAGAGTTGATGGGTTGAGATTGTGATATTGAGTTGTGATATTGTGATTTCAGGGTCTCGCGTCGACGGGGTAGGGAAAGGGCAGGGAACCGAGACTTAGTTTAGCTAGCTGGGCAGGTGAGTTTGCATGTTTTTGTTGAGATATTTGTACGATTATTTTACTGATACTTGCATGATCTTTCATTGAGATTTTTTATGAGATATCATGAGTTTTCTTACGAATTTTTATTGAGATACAATCATGCATGTATTACTGAGCTATTGTGAACTTTATTTTAAATATGAGATTTGAGACACTTGAGCTGTTGAGATACTAAACCGTACGGCTGGGCATGGGTTGGGTCGCTCCCAATTCCCTTTTGAGTCCTGACAACTGCTTTGTGCGGTCTAGGGATTTGGGTACGTGGATTCATCCACACGAGTTGAGTACCTATTGAGCTACCTTGTGGGATCTCATATACTTGTTCAGTAGAGAACGCTGAACGTTTTATTATTGAGTTATTAATTTATTGAGTTTCATAATCGTACGCTAACCCTTGCATTCTCACCAGCTTTAGCTGACCTGTGTGTGTTGTTGTGTGTATCTCAGGTGACCAGACTGCTAGTAGGCCTGCTGCACCAAAGTAGGTTTACATTATTTGTGATCGAGGAGTTAGCTACCTTCCATAGAGGTAGTTATATTTTGGGGACTATTTGCATATACTTCGGATAGGTTGTATTATATTCCGGGATTTCCGTGACTGTTATTGTGTAATTAATGTTTTAAAATTATCGGGTTTTCACGTATGTGTCTTGGGAATAGTGTAGGGTTTATTATATTATGTCACGGATGATGTGTTATTTACGTGGCATTATGGTTTAGTTCGAGGGTGTTACATAACAAAACCCACTTCCGTCACTACTGTATGTTGGGTTTCCTATACCCTTGCTAGGTTAAATTAAAACTTTGCGGAAAATTAAATAACCTAACTATGCAAGAATATAAAACCTTAAGGATCTAACCAAACAAGCTAAGCAACTAATTATTAAAATAAAGAGATCAATAAGAAAAACTAAGCTTGAGAAAATTCGCAATTTTTCTCCACGAAGAACGATTTCACGAACAGCCTCGGAATCGAGCAACAAGCGTCTAAAGCAAAATCGCCTCTAGTTGTTCACACCCAATGAACAAAAGAAAAGATAATTATAACTTTTCTAAGCTCAGATCTCAGAGTCCCAAAAACTGGTATCCCTTGTGATCGTTAGAGAACTTAGAATTGAATGAGCGAGGAATGAAGCAGGCAGGGGCTGCCTATTTATAGGTTTTAGAAACCTACAAATTTTTGATCCCAAATCCATGTGGGATGGATTGGTGGCCGGCCCCTCTATTAGAGTTCTGGGGCTGGTGCTTCTTCTAGTCAGCCATCGCGTGGGTCCTTTAAGGACTTCATGACGGGTCGCCCATCTGAGTTTTTCGGTGGAATTAGTGCCTCGAAGGCACTGGATTGGTTGAGGGAGGTTGAGGCTGCATTTCGTATAGCCCATGTAGATCGAGCGGATAGAGTGAGTTATGCTTCCTACCTTCTGAAGGGGGGAGCGTTGATATGGTGGAGTTCAGTTGTTAGTGCTCGGGGAGTCGACGAGGCCTACTTGATGTCGTGGGAGGACATCCGTACAGAGTTCGAGCTGCAGTATTGTCCGCTGGACACGAGGAGAGAGCTGGAGCGAGAGTTTATCCATCTGCAGCAGGGATCCAGATCTGTTCAGGAGTACATTGACGTGTTTAATGACAGAGCCCAGTTTGCGCCACATCAGGTAGCCACAGAGGACCGAAAGGTCAATATGTTTATTGAGGGATTGAGGCCGGATATCAGAGAGTTTGTGGGGATGTTGCGTGACCCCACCTTTTCGTCAGCGATGGAGTATGCCCGCCGTCGAGAGCGTGAGATTGAGAGACAGCGGGAGTAGTCAGCTCCTCAGAGACAGCGCATTGAGCCATCGGGTCAGGGCCAGAGTTCCAGGTCTTCGAGGTTTTATAGAGAGAGCCGTCAGGGCGGGTATTCCGAGCAGCAGGGACAGACTTCAGGGGCTCGGCACGATCAGGGTCGAGATGACAGGCAGTCGGGGGTTGGCCAGGGTCAGGGATAGAGTCAGGGTGGGCAGAGACAGCAGGGCCAGAGACAGCGAGGTCAGGGTCAGAGGCAGGGGCAGAGTCAGAGTCAGGGGAGTGTTGGGAGGGGATCTTGGGATTCTGGGAGCCGAGTTGAGAGTTCGGCATCGGTGGAGAGAGATTGTCAGCGGTGTCATCACCGCCACGCAGGGCCGTGCGCCCCCGAACATCTTCGCTGTTTCCGCTGTGGCCAGTTCGGTCACACTGCTGTTGCGTGTACATCGCAGGAGTCTCTGTGCTTCCGATGTGGGAAGCCAGGCCATATGTCTCGGGATTGTCCGAATCCCGGAGCGGGATTTCCGGGATCGAGTTCGAGTGGAGCTGGGCCGTCTGGGTCATCTTCAGCACCTCGGGGAGGTGGAGCACCGAGGGCTCGCGACCGAGTTTTTCAGGCTACTGCTGAGGAGGCGCGTCAGTCGCTCGATGTTGTATCTGGTACGTTTATCCTTAACGGACTACGTGCCTTTATTTTATTTGATTCGGGATCTGATCGTTCGTATGTATCTGCCTCCTTCTGTGATTATTTTTCTATGCCTTCGTCTGAGTTATCTGTGCCTGTTATTGTTGAGCGTGTTGATGGTAGTACGGTATTAGTGAGCTGTATTTATAGAGATTGTGCATTAGAGATAGACGGCCATCGGTTTTCCATAGACTTGATGCCTATGGAGATTTGCAGTTTCGATGCCATTGTTGGCATTGATTGGCTGACAGCGCGTCAGGCGGATATCTCCTGTTCCAAGAAGATGATTCGTATCCCCGTTTCTGAGTCAGAGTCCGCGATGGTGTATGGCGAGAGGCATAGAGGAGAGATGAGTATAGTGTCGATGGCGCGGGCGCAGAAGTATGTGGTGAAGGGGTGTGCCACTTACTTGGCTTATGTAGTAGATGCGAAGAAGGAGAAGAGGGAGGTCCGTGATGTGCCAGTGGTTAGAGATTTCCCTGACGTGTTTCCAGATGAGTTGTCGGGTCTGCCGCCGGACCGGCAGGTTGAGTTTAGGATCGACCTAGTTCCCGGGACCGTTCCTATTGCGCACACGCCATATCGATTAGCTCCTACTGAGATGCGCGAAATGATGACGCAGTTGCAGGATCTGTTAGACCGTGGTTTCATTCGCCCTAGTTCTTCTCCGTGGGGAGCCCCCGTGTTATTCGTGAAGAAGAAGGACGGGACGATGCGCATGTGTATAGATTATCGAGAGCTTAATAGGGTAACGGTGAGGAACCGTTATCCCTTGCCGAGGATTGATGATCTCTTTGATCAGCTTCAGGGGGCAAGCTATTTTTCGAAGATTGATTTGCGTTCCGGGTATCATCAGTTGCGGGTTAGAGACGAGGACGTGCCTAAGACTGCGTTCAGGACCAGATATGGTCATTATGAGTTCTTAGTCATGCCATTTGGGCTGACTAATGCCCCAGCAGCATTTATGGACCTGATGAATAGGGTCTGCAGGCCGATGCTCGATCGATTCGTGATTGTGTTCATTGATGATTTTCTGATCTACTCGAGGAGTAGCGAGGAGCATAGCCAGCATCTGAGAGAGGTCTTCAGTACCTTGCAGGGAGAAAGGCTATATGCTAAGTTTTCGAAGTGCGAGTTTTGGCTTCGAGAGGTGCAGTTCTTGGGGCATGTGGTGACGAGCGAGGGCGTTAAGGTGGATCCTGCGAAGATTGAGGCGATTATGAGTTGGGGCCAGCCCACATCGGTATCTGAGGTTCGCAGTTTCTTGGGTTTGGCCGGGTATTATCGGCGGTTTATAGAGAATTTCTCGCAGATCGCAGTGCCTTTGACGATGTTGACCAGGCAGTCAGTGCCGTTTGTGTGGACCGATGAGCAGGAGAGTGCTTTTCTAGAGTTGAAGAATCGGTTGTGTAGGGGCCCGATTCTAGCGCTGCCAGAGGGTTCTGAGGATTTTGCAGTTTACTGCGATGCTTCTTTCACTAGGTTGAGTGTGTACTGATGCAGAGAGGTAAGGTGATTGCTTATGCCTCGAGACAGCTTTGGAGTTATGAGTTGAGTCGGCCAGTGCATGATTTAGAGTTGGACGCCATAGTCTTTGCCTTGAAGATATGACGGCATTATTTATATGGGACGAGATTTACAGTGTATACCGACCATAAGAGTCTGCAGTATCTGTTCAGTCAAAAGGAGATGAACATGAGACAGAGGCGCAGTATGGAGCTCCTAAAGGATTATGACTGTGACATCCAGTACCACCCGGGGAAAGCTAACGTGGTGGCAGACGCTTTGAGTAGGAGATCTTACGAGCAGACGATTGTATCCAGAGCTTCTCGATTAGAGGTCACGTCGACCTTGATTGATGGTCTGCGGCTAGCTCAGGAGGAGGGGCTGGGGGGCGAAAATGTGCAGAGAGAGAGGTTAGCTGGTCAGTTGGAACTATTGAGCAGAGACGATAGAGGTCTGATGACCCTGCGTGGTCGAGTATGGGTCCCCAGAGTAGGCGGTTTGAGACAGCTTATTCTAGATGATTCCCATAAGTCTAGATTGTCGATCCATCCGGGCAGCACGAAGATGTACCGAGATCTGCGAGTTCATTACTGGTGGCCAGGGATGAAGAGAGACATGGGGAAGTATGTGGAGGCGTGTATGACGTGTCTGAGAGTTAAGAGTGAGCATCATAAGCCGCATGGCAGACTTCAGCCGTTGGAGATTCCAGAGTGGAAATGGTATGATATCACCATGGACTTCATAGTGAGACTCCCGCGGACTGTTCGAGGGAATGATATGATCTGGGTTATTGTCGATCGGCTTACGAAGAGCGCCCACTTCTTGGCCGTTCATGGGACTATTACGATGGATCAGTTGGCGCGCCTCTACATCAGTGAGATTGTTGTGAGACATGGAGTTCCGAGATCTATTACGTCTGACCGAGATAGCCGATTTGTATCGCGATTCTGGCAGAGTTTTCAGAGAGAGTTGGGCACACGAGTTCAGCTGAGTACGACTTATCATCCGCAGACAGGGGGCCAGACAGAGCGGACTAATCAGACATTGGTGGATATGTTGCGGGCCTGTGTTATTTATTTCGGGGGTACCTGGGATCTTCATTTGCCGCTTGTTGAGTTTCCATATAATAACAGCTACCACACATCTATCGGCATGCCTCCGTTTGAGGCTCTCTATGGGCGTAAGTGTTTGACTCCGGTATGTTGGGAAGAGGTTGGGGAGCGTCCTATCAGCGGGCCAGAGGTTCTTCAGGAGACTAGCGACAAGGTCGCTATGATTCAGCAGCAGATTAGGACAGCTCAGAGTCGCCAGAAGAGTTATGCGGATCGCCGGATGTCTGAGTTAGAGTTTTAGGTCGGAGACTCCGTGATGTTAAAAGTCTCACCCTGGAAAGGGATCATTCGGTTTCGGAGACGAGGTAAGTTGGGTCCGCGCTATATTGGGCCGTTTGAGGTCGTTTGAAGTAATGTCATTAGGTTCGCTCTTGGTTCCAATATTTTCCTAATCTGTTTAGGTTGTGTCTGGTTTTGGACCATTACATTTCCTTAATCAATATATTCTATAAACAAATTAAAAGATTAGCAAACATAAGTACTATTCAGGCCACATTTGAAAAAATGATAACTAACATAGAAGAATGTGACGATCAATCGAGTTAAGCATTTTGCATCAAACACGTGATGTTCACAAACACTTCAACATTTAAGGTTAAGATAAGTACTATTCTTATTTTATAATAGGTAAAAAACATAAGACAATGGGATTATAGCTACCTATATTAGGAAATCTAAGCATGTCATGTGCAATAGTGATTTCAAACTACTTCAATCAATCAAACAACAAAATGAGATGTAAATTGATATGCCAAAGAACTAACACATAAAACCTCATCAATAAACATATAAATAATGATCTGTTTTAGCGATTTATTAGCCCGTGACTGCAACTCGATCCGGAACAATAGAATTCAGAAGCAATTTCTTTCAAATATACTAAGATTTGTCATCAATCAACCTAAAAATGTCATACAAATACTTACAAAAAATTCCAAAAGTGATTTTTTTTGCAAATTGATTAAGAAGAAATCAATTTCTCTGACATTAGCGAGCAAATAAGAAACCTATAAATTAAAATCTTATAATGCATAGAATGGAAATATACTCAATTGGGATAAGATATCAAGTTAAGAGTCCATGCTTCTAACTCCAAAACAACAAAATCCAATTAACTGCATACGAAATTGATAAGCTATAGAATAAAAAGAACCTAATTCTTAAATGGCAGGATTACCTTAGTTTATAGATGATCTAAGATGTTGTCAAGACTTTGATGGTCCAAGCGAAGAAGTGGGAAGCCTCCACTGTTGAATTCGAACCGATTGAGAATTGTTAGCGGAGTGCCAAAAACATGAAAATTCTTTGATGCTAACGATACGGAAAAGGAAGAATCAGATTAATAAAACACATGTATATAGAAAGGATAATTGTAAACAAAACCCAGATGAATCACGAACACCTTAATCAGACAGCAGCACAGAAAATCAGTTTGGAAAACACCCAATTCATATACAGAGACTAATTAAGTTAGAATCAGGGACTATTAGAAGGCGAGGCAAGAAGGAAATCATTATAAGCATTTCAGCGAACGGTTGATGTGCATCTTAGAAATGAAAGACAAAATTGACTAAAACAGTTGTATTGAAGAAATCAAATAAATTCAACATATTGTTATTGTTATTTGTTAAGGAAAAAACCCAGATCAATCCCCCAAATGAAGAATACGAAATTTTGAAACATACCAGAAACATACCCGCCTGAGAGGATTACAGTGACCAACAACTATTTGAGAGAGAGGAGGGCGGACCAGATTATGTCGCAATGGAGATGAAACCGAACGGAAAGGATGAGGCGAAGGCAGACGAAGCAGGAACCGTGAATCCATGGAGAAGAAGCAGGAAGCGAGAATACATGGAGAAGAAGAGAACGTGGGAAGGGAATGGACATCCGTTGGGTTTTGATTGGGTTTTGATTGGAGGTGTTCTGAATTTTCAACAAAACGGTAATGGAGAATGTAACTGTTATATGCCCTTTATTATATAGTATTAGATATTTATACATTTTTATATTTAAATATATTTATGTTATTAAATATATTGGTTTTTTATTTATTAAAAATTATCACTATTATGAATTTAAATTATTTACCTTATGTCTTTTTATATATTCAATTTAATATTAAAAATCATTTATCTTACGTTTCATTTGATAAAATATTTATACATTTTTATGTTAATATGTTTGGATTCAAATTAGTATATTATTTATTTTTATTTTAATGTTTTGTAACATTAATACGTTTCATTTTAAACTTAATACTTTATTCGTTTTGTTTTAATTATTTCGTTAAATACCATATATCGATTTAATTATAATTTGAGTAAATTACACAAATGGTCCCTGTGGTATATGGGTTTTTACGGTTTTGGTCCCTCAAAGAATTTAATTACATGGATAGTCCCTAAAAAGATTTATTTCACTCTTTTGGTCCCTAAGCCCATTAAAAAGACTATTTTACCCTTATGTTAAATTAAACTTGGTCCTTCATAATAATAATAAGAATAATAATAATAATAATAATAATTATTATTATTATTATTATTATTATTATTATTATTATTATTATTATTATTATTATTATTATTATTATTATATATAAATAAATATTAATAATTCCATCAAGTCAAAACTCATAAGTCACGCCCTTCTTCCAAGCAATCGATTTAATCCAATCCAAAACTAGATTAGCGGTGATTTCACCGTCCCCGTCAACATCCCCTATCATCAATATCGACAACTCCTTACCATCCTTGGACACCACCACCACCAAAACTCATCTTCTACTATCTAACATGTAACATCTCGTTTTTGAGATAGGTACTTGGAATTATTTTATTGGATTAATTATTTAATTTGGGACCCGGGGATATAAATTTGTATTTTGGGATATCGGGATCGGATATTGGGTGTCGGGCCGGGTTAAACCGGAAACGTATATATTGTGGCTTCTTTGTTCTTCAATTTCATTTCCAAAAGCCAGAGCTAAAGTGTAAGTGTGTGTATTGTAAAATCCAGACCATAATCAGAAATTGAGAAGCTGAATTGGAGCTTCAAGCTGTGGAATCATCATCAACTCCTTCTTTTGAATCGGGTTTATATTTGAGGTAAATTTAAGCTTAAATTCGTGGGTTTATTGTTGTTGATTGTTGATAAGTAATTGAATTGAGTTTGTATCCGTTTCTGAGTAAATTCGGGTATATAGTTGTGGTAAAAATCGAGTTGAATAGATGATTTGGGATTAATCCCAGGGCTATTGAGAAACAGAGCAACCTGCTGCTGTTCGTCCGTGAGCGCGGCCGCGATCCTCTAATCGCGGGCCGCGATGTTCTTGAGCTGATTGCAGGCGGTTAGCCTGAGCGCGGCCGCGACCGAGATGGTCAGCGCGACCGCGACCGCGATGGTCAGTGCGGCCGCGATGCGGCTGAGGGTTCGGGTCGGGTTTTCGGGTTCTGTGAGTCTTGTGTTCGGGTCTTTGGGGTCTCGTGAGTTGTTGAGAATTGTTTATAGAGTTGATGGGTTGAGATTGTGATATTGAGTTGTGATACTGTGATTCCAGGGTCTCGCGTCGACGGGGTAGGGAAACGGCAGGGAACCGAGACTTAGTTTAGCTAGCTGGGCAGATGAGTTTGCATGTTTTTGTTGGGATATTTGTACGATTATTTTACTGATACTCTTGAGTCAACGTTTAATCATCAGAGGGCCCATAGATATCGCTTTTCCATATAGGCAAAAGGAACGAATAAACTTCGCATACACATTGCTAGCTAACTAATAACATCGTAACTAGATACATCTGTTATAACTGGCAGTTACGCACAGCGTTTGAATGCACTAAGGTATGACAGACTAGAAAACCGCAACTTCAATGTATCTCCGTCTGAAGAATAGATGATATTATCATCTTGGAAATACTTATGATTTGATCCATGAAGTATCTTTCCAAGTGCGAGTGCCCTATACTTAAATCTCCATTAAGTACCCATGAATGTTGCAGCAATCTCTATGCTATGTCAAACTCTTGACAGTCTACTAACATTCCATGACAGTCTTTATTCAATACTAACTCCCGGTAGTACGAACGACTGAGGTATTTGAATAAAATTAATTACTCTGGGAGTTGGTTCTAAACATGCAAAAGGAAACACAACGATAAATTAATAGAAGATGGCAGCACTTTGCAAATAAATAAATCTCCATTATTTAATCACCAAATCCATTACAATTTCAAATCATTGTTACAATGTTTCAAATTCAAAACTAACTACTAAACTTTACATTATCTCGTAATCCTATGCTAACAACATGACTACAGTGTTTCGGTTGAGAAAGTGGCTTTGTGAACGGATCAGCTGGATTCTCCTCTGATCGCACTCTTTTCACAATCACATGTCCTTCTTCAACCTCGCTACGAACAAAGTGGTACTTCCGATCAATATGCTTGGACTTTCCATGATCCTTGGGTTCTTTAGTCAACAAACAACACTTTCGTTGTCGCAGGATATTTCGATGGGGTCTTGAACCGTTGGGACAACTCCAAGATCTCCAATGAAATTCTTCAACCAGATGGCTTCCTTTGAGGCTTCTGAGGCCGCAATATATTCTGACTCGCAGGTAGAGTCTGCCACGGTTTCCTGCTTCGAACTCTTGCACGTCACGGCTCCCACCGTTCAATAAGAACACCCAACCAGATTGTGACCGACAGTCATCTCTATCCGTTTGGAAACTCGCATCGCAATAACTGGTTACTTTGAGTTCATCCTGTCCACCGTAAACCAAGAACCTGTCTTTAGTATTTCTTAAATACTTAAGAATATTCTTGACCGCCGTCCAATGACCTTCACCAGGGTCTTGCTGATGTCGACTCACCATGCTTAAAGCAAATGAGACATCAGGCCTCGTACATATCATGGCATACATTATAGATCCTATGGCCGAAGCATATGGAACTCGACTCATTCTGTCTCGTTCCTCCTGTGTCTTCGGGCTCATGTCTTTACTAATCTTTATGCCATGAGCAAAGGGAAGGTTCCCCTTCTTAGACTTCTCCATACTGAACCTTTTCAGTACTTTGTCCAAGTACGTATCCTGGCTTAGTCCTATTAGATGTCTCGTTCTATCTCTATGAATCTTTATACCCAGAATAAAAGTTGCATCTCCTAGATTCTTCATAGCGAAACATCTACCCAACCAATCTTTTACACTCTGTAATGTTGGGATGTCGTTTCCTATAAGTAATATGTCATCGACATATAATACCAGGAAGACTACAGTGCGCCCACTGACCTTGACATATATGCAGGACTCATCTTCGCTTCTAGAAAATCCAAACTCTGTGATTTTCTCATGAAAGCAAAGATTCCAGCTTCGAGAAGCTTGTTTAAGTCCATAAATGGACTTCTGAAGCTTACACACTTTCTTAGGATACTTGGTGTCTACAAAACCTTCAGGTTGTGTCATAAACACATCCTCTGTCAATTTCCCGTTCAGGAAAGCGGTTTTAACATCCATCTACCAGATTTCATAGTCATGAGATGCAGCTATGGCTAGAACTATCGTTATGGATTTAATCTTAGCTACCGGTGAAAAGGTTTCCTCATAGTCAATCCCCTAGGTTTGAGTATAGCCCTTTGCCACCAACCTAGCTTTGTAAGTGTGTACTTTCCCGTTCATATCCGTTTTCTTCTTGAATATCCACTTACAACCCACCGTCTTTAGACCGGGTGTGGGATCAACCAAGTTCCAAACTTGGTTGCCATACATGGATTCAATCTCGCTATCCATAGCTTCCTTCCATTTGGCTGCCTCAGGGCCTGCCATCGCTTCCCGGTAGTTAGCTGGTTCATCTAAGTCGACTAGTGTACTATCACTAATCATATCATCCTGTTCAATATGGAAACCATGGTAGAACTCAGGAGGATTGCTAACTCTACCGGATCTGCGCAAAGGTAAGGATATGTCATTGGGTTCAACAGGCATCTCAGCCTCATGTTGATGGTCAGTGTTTGCAGTTGGTTCTTCATCGGTAGTATCTTGAATCTCATCAAGATCGATCTTACTCCCACTGTCCTCTTTAGATATTATCTCCTTCTCGAAGAACACTCCTCTTCGAGATACAAACACTACGTTTTCACGTGGTTTGTAAAATAGATATCTAAATGACTCTTGTGGGTAACCGACGAATAGACACTTTTCAGATCTTTGACTGAGTTTGTCAGAGGTCTCTCGTCCAAAGAAGACTTCACAACCCCAGATCTTGATGTGACCAAGGGAAGGACGCTTTCCCTTCCACATCTCGTAAGGTGTCTTTGAAACTTTCTTGGTGGGTACTAGATTTAGAATATGTGCCGCAGTTTTCTAATGCATAACCCCATAAACTTACTGGAAGTGTTGCTCGACTCATCATAGATCGGACCATGTCTAACAAGGTCCTGTTTCTCCTCTCCGCAACTCCGTTGAGTTGTGGTGTTCTAGGAGGTGTTAACTGGGAAACTATTCCACAGCTTCTAAGATGATCGAGAAACTCGATACTAAGGTACTCTCCTCCCCTGTCGGAGCGGAGAACCTTTATCTTTCTGCCCAGTTGATTCTCTACTTCACTTTGATATCTTTTGAATGTCTCAAATGTGTCGGACTTATGTTTAATTAAATAAACATATCCAAATCTACTATAGTCATCTGTAAAGGTGACATAGTACCGATTTTCCCCTTTTGTAGCACATCGGAATGGCCCACATACATCTATGTGGACAAAATCCAATAGTCCTTCACCTCTTTCACACGTTCCTGTGAATGGTGATTTTGTCATCTTGCCCAGTAAACAGGATTCGCATACATCATCCGATTTTAGGTCGAATGATTCCAACACTCCATCCTTTTGGAGTTGGGCGATGCATTTCTTGTTAATGTGCCCAAGGCGACAGTGCCACAATTTGGACTTATCAATTTCGTTAGAATCAATATTAAAAATAGGTTGTTATCACACTCAACAGTTTCATATATGCCATTATAAGGACAAGCTTTGAATATAAAAACATCATTCAAATAAACCAAAATACTTGCATTATTATTATCAAAGATGAAATTGTATCCATCCTTATACAAGGCAAACAAAGAAATGATGTTCCGATTCATATCGGGTGAATAACAGCAATTATTTAAAGCTAATCTCTACTCCTGATCTAAGCATGAGCTGGAACCTTCCGACTTTCTTCACAGGCGTGATCTTTCGATTTCCCATGATTAGGTTCAGCTCTCCATGCTTCAAGCTTCTACTTTCCCTTAGTCCCTGCAATACAGAGCAAATGTGAGTACCACATCCTGTATCAAGAACCCATGAATTAGAGATAGAAGTGTTATGGAGTTCGATCATGAACATACCTGAGGTGTTGGCCTTTTCGACTTTGCCGTCTTTAAGGTCCTTCAGATATGATGGGCAGCTTCGCTTCCAGTGCCCCTTGTCATTGCAGTAAAAGCATACTGCTTCCTTCGGATCTTTAGTAGGCACAATACCGGACTCTGTTCTCCCTTGAGACCCTTTCTTGGACTTTCCTTTTGGGGCCTTCCAGGATGACTTCCGTTTCTTTGAGGCCTTACCGACAGTAAGCACAGGGGCCACAGGGGTCTCATCTTTCTTGATGCCCTGTTCAGCGGTTCGGAGCAGATTATGCAGTTCCATAATTGACGTCTCCTTCTGATTCATGTTCATCTGATAGGAGAGTACGAACTGATTATAGATGGTGGTCAGTCCAGAAAGAATGATATTGGTGGAGAACTCAGAGTCAAACACCATATTGAGAGCCTCCAGCCGGTCGAAGTACCCCTTCATCTCAAGGACGAAAGTGCAGATAGATGTTCCAGGTTTTGGTTTGCAGGCCATGAGGGATCTTACCACATCAAGGCGCTCTTTGCTCGCCTTAGCCTCAAACATCTCTCGCAGCTGCTGATTCATCTCAAAGACCCATGTATTCTCGAAGGCTTTAGCAAGCTCAGGAACCATGGATGACGCCATGATGCAAGACACTTTGTTTGCATCATCGTAATGATTCTGGTGTGCGTCCATTTCCTCCTGGGTGGGATTCTCATTCAGTGTGGGAATTTGTTAATCGAGAACATACTCCTTGTTCTCGTACCTCAGCGTAAACCTGAGGTTTCTCATCCAGTCCACATAGTTCGGACCGGATAGTTTTTCCCTACCCAGAACGGAAAGGAGTGAGAAGTTGGATGCGTGGTTGGAAGCAGGAGTGGGAGTACCAGTAGAAGTAGACATCTGTGAGATAAAGTTTTAGTTAGTATGAAGTATTCCTTAAACAATTTACCCAATTTGAATTAAGGCTAGGATCCATATTTTCGATTCGTTTTATGAAAAGGGTCGCCGTAATCACACCACGAATTTATTTTAGGTGGACAAACTCTTGTCGATTTCAATCTCTATGAAATTCCGAGATCTTTTGAGATTCATTGAATCTTATCAATGGCATGTTAATCTCGGTTATGCTCAACTACTATCCGTGACTGGGTTGCCGAGGATCACGGACAAGATGGTGAATCTAACCATGCAAAACTGCGTAAGACCCGGCACGGATCAGTCCGGGAATCGCGAGTCCTACATCACCTCCTAATATGTCTCTCATTAGTGTGCCGGTCAATATACACGCTCCACTAACAGTGCATATAGGAAATGCGCATTTTTCATGGATTTGCATACTAATTCACTTTTGATATATCTAAAACGGGAATTTTTGTTTTAGTACTTTAGATTATACTTTTAATCTGGACACCATCCAATCAAAAGTCCTCGGTAGCTCCATTGAACGCACAACGAAGCGGAGGAGGTAGGTCAGCGCGAAGCTGTTAAAAACCTACTCCTTTAGGGAAGCAGAGCGACCCGCCTTATACCTCGTTTATAGTTTGTTCACTATGGGTGAGCCGATTTATCAATTGACTGACGATGCAATTAGATTTAAATGACATATATATATATATATATATATATATATATATATATATATATATATATATATATATATATATATATATATATATATATAATCAACAATACATATATAAATTTCTTTTAAATCTTAGGGGTTTAATTTTAAACTTTTAAAATTAAAGGGTCTATTTTAAACATTTTAAAATTCAGGGTATATTTTAAACAATTTAAAATATTAGGGTTTAAATTAATATTTATTTTTTATATATATATTTTGGTTTCAATATTTAAATAAAATAAGAAACATTTAATTATTAAATATATATATATTAAATCCGAAACCTATATATATATAACCATATAAATCCTCAAAATTTAAACCTAGGATAATACAAGTTTATCCTAATAAATTATGATATTCTAAAACCTTTAGGATAAGCACTTAATTTAAATTAAGGTAATTTCTAGATAAATAGGATTTAGGATAAACCTAGAAAATCAAGCTTATCTCTAAGGCATGTTTATCTAAAACCCCAAAAATCAAACCCTTAATTAAATTAATAAAATCCTAAATTAATAAAATAATAATTTATTTAATATTTCAGATTTATCCATTTAAAACCTTTTAAAAATCCGAAAATTTGAAGATAAATATGAAAAACAATTTTCAAAATTTAGACAATTAATTTAATATTTAAAAACTATTTTAAAAATTAAATAATTATCAAAAAACGAATTTTACTCCAAAAATTTAGAAAAATTAATTTTTAATTAATTTTTCGGATTTATTTAATATTTAAAAATTAATTTTAAGTTTAAACAATTTAATTTAAAATTAAAACACCATTAAAATTAAATCAAAATTCTGAAAATTAATCAAAACAAATTTCGAAATTTAAGAACAAGATTATCATCTCAAAATTAGTGCAAAGCTCGTTAGGTTAACCGCTCTGATACCACTGTTGAGTTTCATATACCCTTGCTAGGTTAAATTAAAACTTTGCGGAAAATTAAATAACCTAATTATGCAAGAATATAAAACCTTAAGGATCTAACCAAACAAACTAAGCAACTAATTATTAAAATAAAGAGATGAATAAGAAAAACTAACCTTGAGAAAATTCGCAATTTTCT